>WAAB01000847.1:23388-296424 GCA_013389865.1 Piaya cayana
TTGCATTGGGTGTCCAGGCCAGCTCCGGTCCCACATTCTCTGGTGTTCCATGTAGCATTAGCTACTCAGAGGCCAGAGATGTCCCCGCACATCTCCCACGGTCGTGCCTCCCATCTGCAATTGCTGTACCTGGGTGGCGTGCCCAAGAGTCTGTAACGTGTCCCTTTGACTCTGAGCAACCCACAGCCCGCGCTACAGTGAGATTGGTTTTGCAAACCCTGCTTGAGCCTCAGGGTAGGAACCTTGCAGGGAACTATTCAGATCCGTGCTGCATCGGGATCCTGCCTGTGTCAGGTGGAGAAGGCGACCTTCCAAACTGACTGCTCGGCTGCTGTTCCCAAGTCCTAGGCTATGAAATACTTGCAGTTGAATTTAAATGTTTTGAAAATTTAGTTTTGTCTTCAAAAAATAAAAAAGGTCAAAATAACTACAAAGCAAAAAGTCATGAATCCCAATTACGTTCAAATCTCCCCCAGATCAGGCTTCTTGCTGGCCTCAGCTGGAGAAGACGCCAGTAAATCGCACTGGGAAATGCCCTGGTGATATTTTCTTATCCGGCGTTTAGGAAGCAAATGATATTATCAGCTAAAATCCAACATTATATACAGCAGAGCCCTGCCAGGCTCTGGGGCTGGGGGAGCAGCCCAACATCGCACTGCGCAGCACTGGCCACCCCAGGCTGACCTGCAGCACCTCTGCACAGGGATTTGCCATCACCTTCGGGAGGGCAATGAGCGGGCTCAGCCCCGGAGAGCCACAATCGTTTTCCCTTCAGTGCTGCTTCCCCATTTGTATACTGTAATCAGTAAGACACATTTCATTACTTCCACACCTCCAGTGGGGTGGCTTTGGACCCTTCTCCAAGGGCAGTGGGACCTCACCTCCAGGGCTATGGCCAAGCAGCACTGCAAGGAATGAGACCAGGCTCAGCCTGAAGTTACAATCCTGCAGTAAAGCGTACGCAGACGGATTCCTGAGCAGAGTCCTTCTGGCTCCATCAGGAGACCTGCCGGCAGCCAGTCCCTCAGGAGCACCCCAAGCCCACCCGTTTGTGAGCCCTCTGCCAAGCCTCTTTGGGGAGTGCTGGGCACACACGCATGCGCGTCGCAGAGCTCTACAGCACACTGGTCGTTTCTCTGTGACTTCCAGACATCCGACAGCTCGGTTGGAGCTACCGCTATGAGTGGGCTGACGGATGTCCAGAAATCCAGGCATGTGGCCAAAGTCCACGAATTCTGGCTGGTCAAAACTTCCAGGCTGGGAAACCTGGACATATGGGAGCCCCCATCCGTGCCATCACAAGCCCTGAGCCAGGAGGGTGGCAAGACCAGGATGGGTAGGACATTGCTGGATTGTCAGGGCTGTATCTATTTTCAGCTCTGTTAGTACCAGGAGGGGAAGGTATGTTACGTAGTGCAAAATGGGTATGTTATGCTGGGGCTTGGTAGAGAAGACATCAGTGCAGAATGCAAAGATTATATTACGATTAATCAAATTAATGTACTGTACATTGTCAGCACTAACATTTTCAGAAGAGGTGTGTCCAGTTTGTTTGTGTGATGCTTGATTCCTCTTAATTAGAAAGGGCAAATTTCATAGAAGACATCTGATTATACATTTTTTCTTGGTTGCTTTTTGTAAATTCCTCTGCCTCTATGAGGTATTTCATTCTACAGCTCCAGCAAACCTTTCTGCACAGCTCTTCAAACTCATTCCCCAGCCCAGACCAGCCTTTCTACAAAGCGAGTTTGATCCTGTGAACCCCAGATACTGCAGACAGTGCTCCCTGCTTGAAGCAGGCCCTTGGAGGCCAACAAGATGCTTCAAGGCTCTGCGCTGCCCCAGGAGAGGTCCCAGGAGATGGGGGACATCAGATGAGAGGAAAGTGTGACAAGGTGGCTGGCTGAAAGGTGGGAACTGCAGCTCATAGAAACTTAGCGGTATTTTCCTTCCTTTAAATCAATACTGACGTTGTCCCCATCCCTTCTGAAACGGTTGCTCCTTGCTAAGCAGGTCACAGCACAGATAAAATACCTCAAGGGCATTTTACTGTAAAAACATCAATGACCTCAAAGTGGGTAAAACCACATCTCTCCACCCTCAAACCCAAACCTCGCATGTGGTCAGAAACAATCATTTTGGGTAGAGGACCGGGATGAGGTGCTTTGTTTGAAAACTCTTCCCAAACCGTCACCCACCCTTGTGTGTTTGCACAAAGGGACACAAATGCTGGTCTAGGGGAGGTCCCCAGGAAGATGACCAAGGGGCTGGGGACAGGGAGTAGCTTTGCCACGTGGATCATCTATCAGGCCCCGGACAACGCCTTTCAATGGGGATTTAATGATGATGAGCAGCAGACCCCTTCCTGCTTTTACGTCACCCCTGGGAGGCTGCGGAGAGACAGGCTTTCATGGCCGGCTTGCACTTTCCCTGACCCTTGAACCTCGGGGCCAGCACTTTTATGGGGATGAAGCGACACAGTTCCTGTAACCTGCCTCGGGGGCCCTGAAAAATTAGACTGAATCAAAGCAGAAAATGAGTTTTCATTTATCTTGTGATGATGCACGAGGTTACATGAAAGACAAATAGCTGCTTCTGACTCTTCCTTTATCATTGTCACTGCAATTAATAGGCTGTGGCCTTCGTTACTGTGTTAGTACTAAAGAGACCATGGGCCCCGGGGGACGTTAACGAGAGGAGAAAAGCAGTCCAATCTTCTAAAAGTTCTGTCATGTTAGGATATGCTAACCTGTTTCTTTGTAACTTGCTGTTAAAGTGCCGGTGACTCAGCCGGACGAGCAGAGCACTGACGTTACCAAAGCTCACCTGCCACCTCCATCAGTGGCGTCACTGGTCCCATCTCTCCAGCTGGGGCGGTGGTGGGGGATGGGTGACAGGGAAGGGTGAGGGGACACGGATAAGGCTTTTCTGAGGCTTAATGGCCTTCAGCAGTCCCTCTCATGCTGCGATGGGTGGTCCCCAGCCAGCATGCAGGTCAACATCCAAGTTGGATGCTCCCACTAGGATGGTGGGAGTTCAGGTTTTCTTTCTGGGGTCAGCAGCCCTCCCCAAGGCAGGACTATTTCAAGCACCAGTGAATCCCACTGTTCCCCAGCCTGCACCACTGGCTGCTGCTTTCCAAGCTCGCTGCAGCCCATGCCTTGCTCCTCCATCCCAGAAGTGGAGACACCTCCACCCCATCCTCTCCCAACACCCACATGGCCTCTCTGCTCACACTGCAGCCAAGAGACACCTTCCTTCCTTCATTACACTGCATCCCAACCATCAAATCCTCATCCTGATGGAGTTAAGAAAGCAGCTGAAGCTATTCCCACCATCAGTTACACAGGACAGTCATCTGTCACCTGAAACACATACACCACCACAGATAGATCTTTTCACACTTCATAAACGCAAAGGAGGTCTCTGTGGTGGCTTCGGCTGTATGCCGAGAAGGATGCTCAACCTGAAAACCAGTACAGAGGACACAGCCAGGCCTGTCGTCCTCTCTGGCTTGGTGTTGCAGAGCTGTCTGTGATTTATTCTGCCTTTTAATGCTGTCTGCCTGGGTTTTGGACTGTGTAGCTCCAAATGCTCAGAGCCATCTCAGATTTTCCCATTGCCTCTGCCCTCCCAGCACTGGAGATGAGGATCCCAAGGGGTTTCCATCTCTTCCATTGTATCAGACACCCCAGGGACCTCACTGCCTCTCCGAAGGCTGCAGGGCCAGGGAAGAAGCTTTTCACCTCACAAAACAACAAAAGGAAGGGGTATAGACACAAAGTGACACCACAGAGCTGACACTGTGCAGGACCTGCTCACAAATGCCCATGCCAGCAACAAACCTGCCCAGTGTAGCAGAAAATCCCTGAGATTTCTTCTTACTGGTTTTCTCGAGAACTGTTCAGAGCATCAGGTCTGGAATAAAGCCTAGCATTACAGACCATGCCCTCCAAGCCCAGGCTGCCCATTCAAGACGCAGACCCTGCTTTGAAATCCGTGGAATGGCTCCCCAGGGACCAAACCTGGGACCTGTGTTCAAACCTAATCAGAAGCAGGGCTGGTTTGGCTCTCCCCTGTGCTCCCTCCAGCTGCCAGGAATGGTTCTGGGAGGAACAGGCTGGGACCAGTGAGAACCAGCAATCCCACCTGGAGGGAGTTACAAAGCAGAGAAAGTCGCTGGGGTTTAGTGTGCAGAACCAGACTTCTTCCCTGCCTTCAATTTGAGACTCAAACACGTTCAAAGCTCTATATACATATCCGAGACAAACTTGGTTGTATAATTAGAAGCTTAAGTAAATCTACCCCAAATTTTCAGAAGACTTTGTAGGCTCATGCTTTCATTAATTCGGGGGTTTCCCATACAAAGCTAACTCTGCACTTCAACCTAGTTTTGACCTTTATCATCAATTTTTGGTGCTAGAACACTTCTAAAGGCTTTGGTGTAGCCCATTCTTATGTGATTGTGGCACTATTCTCTTTAATTGGTGCTTTTTGAGGTTAATTGAAAAGGAATCCATGATTGGAAAATCAAAATTAAGATAATTTTGTAAGGATTAAAGTTGTCCTGAAACAGCAGGGAGAAAAATGTTTATCTGGGAAAATGAAATCGCCACACTGGTGATGTACATTACCCGTCCTACAACTCAGTCATCGCTACCCTGAGCTGTAGGGGTGAAACAAGGGGCTACACAGGGGCTGGTCCAGACCAGGAAGATGCTACGGGTATAAAGGCTCATTTTAATCTAAATGCAGTTAACATGCTCAGAGTCATTTGGGATAAATGGGATACTTAAGGACACATGATGGCTAATCTCTGCTATGACATTTGTGGAGGAGGACGAAGAATAATTTAGATGGAGGGTATTGTACTGCTCAGGAGTTATCCCCTCTCTCCCATGTAAGTGGAGCTAATTGTCAGAAGGATAGCTGGGCACACTGCTGGCACCTCTGGGTCAAGGCTTGTAGACGTTGCCAGTGTTTTCCAGCTCCTCTGCAGATACATTACTGACCCAATTTTGCAGAGGGGGAACTGAGGCACAGAGCAATGCAATGCAGCCTTGAGACAGTGCTGCAGAGCTCCCTGCTCAACCCTTCAGTGGGAGAGAACTGAAGCAGTGGAGAAAGCAGGAGAGAGCAGCTAGGCAGCTCCCGTACTGGCAGTGATGCAGGAACAGGTACAGACCCTGCCACTCACCTGCCTTCCCAGGAACAGCACGTGGATTTTCAGGGGCTTATACAGCTGGCTCACTCAAGAATCGCTTGCACATCTAAAGTTAATTAGAGACATTTTTTACATGTATTTTGGGGGGCAGATTCTAGGCTTTGCACCCAGCATCCTGTTGAGGCTCTTGCAAGCGCTACTTTCTTGACCCACACTTGAAAAATACCACAAATTATCAGCAGAATCAAGAAAGTAAAAACATTTTTAGCTGATTTTCTGTGGCCTTTGTTCAGCGCACATTTGACAATGCCCTGACTCCAAGTGCTGCTGCTCCCTGAAGCCACTGCTAGAGCAGAAGTATCAGTACACAAATATTCATTATAGTGCTCATTGTTGTATGGGTTGGGGAAACCACAAGGTCATATAAATGTGAAAACATCACTTCTTCCCAAGTCCTGAACCCTCTGAACTCAAAAGCAAATCTCTCCTTGAGTTAATGGAGCCGGGATTTCGCCCCTAGATGGCTCTAGGATATAAGTAGTTTCAGGCTATGCTGAAGGAAGATTTGCAAATCTCCATTCCCTTTTTGTACCACAGCAATACCTGAAGGTCTGGGTATTTCCTACAGACACGGGGGATAGTGGGCAGCCTTGTCCTAGAGCATCTGCCTAGCTTGTGCTGCTCAGTGCCCCACATGGATTGATGCCCCTTCGCACAGTGAGGAGCCCTGGCAGTATGGAAATGCTAGAGACCATAAAAAAGACCTGGCAGTACTCGCAAGCATCCAGGTGTTGGTAAGATGCTCTCCTGAACAGAAGACAAAGCCTCGTTTGGTTCCTGTCAATGAACCCCCAGCCCTGACACGCTGCTGGTGCCGTAAGCAGTGGGGCTGGACCGAGAACGTGGTTCTTGGGGTTAAGAGCAAACAAACCAACTCATCACCTTGAAGAGACAGAAGATGTGTAAGGAGAAGTGACAGATCCCATGCAGGGAGAGGAAGAGGGGAAGAGGCAACTTAGGGAAAGAAGAAATTCAATAGCGCTTCCCTCTTGTTCTGCTGGTGAAGCTCTCTCCGCCTACCTGGTAATTAAAGTACAAATGATATGGCCAGGATATCCCTGCCCACAGAGACACATTGCCCATTTCCTCCACAGAGATGAAAAGTTTAACCACCATTAATGGAGTGGTGGGGAAAGTGTTGCCACATACACTCCATCACATATTTATGATGCTTGAAAAAAAGATCAATAGAAGCTATATGCAAGGGTCTATAAATTTAATGTAGCGTGATCATTTAGTATCAGTTGTTTCTTAGATTAATAACATGGGGACAGGCCGCAATCCTGAAACATAATAAAGTAATGCTGACTTGTTACGTACACACGCATTGGCTCGTCTCCATCACTGGGCAGCGAGAGGGACTCACTGGCTGGGCTGCTTGTGCCGCCCTGGTGCTCCACAGCCGGAGTCCACAGCACCACCGATTGCACTTCCTTGACCACTAATGTGCACAAGCAGCAAGTGAGAGGGAAGAATCTGTGCCATGAAGATGCCCCCACTGCAAGCGTCACAGCTGAGGGATGAAGCCCTCCCAGCCGAGTGATTGTTTCCTTGCTTTCTCCAGCCTGCCAGAGGCAAAAGTGCTCAGCATCCCTCTGCCTGCCCTGAAACATCCCTGCCTGTCTCCACGGGCTGCGCAGGGGCCAAGGACCGGCTCTTCGCGTTGACCACAATATGTTATGGTTCAGTGGAAGGACCTTAAACTTACAGACAAGGACAAGGCAGTAAAAGATGAAGCACCTGAACCCCCCATTTCCAGATTACTAGACCCCAGGTGTGTGCTAGGGAGCAGTTAAATTTCATCATTACCCTTTCTTCTATAGTATTTTTTATAGTCCTTTTTACTACTGGCACTAAAGGTGCCGGACGCATCCCAGGAGCTAAGAGGACATCACTCGTCAACCTGACTGCTCGCTGATATAAAAAAATGACAAGTCTTGGCTTAATCTTTCTGATAACTGTGTTCTGCATGGCCCATCCATCTCCATGGAGGAGTTTTGGTGAAGCCGGAAGACAAGAACATCACAGCATTTAAGAATGAAAAATTAAGTGCCCTTTTTGAGCACAGCATGGAGCTTATTACCGCAGAAGTGTTCGCCTGCTACTCCTCAGGTTGTGTGCATGTGCCTGCGCTTGTCTGGAGCAAAGCTCCTGCCTTCAGCCTTTAATAATTTGGCTGCAAACAGGAAAACAGGAAAAAAAACCCAAACAGACTGACTGTCAGGTTCAAAAGACCCACAAATTCAGAAGCCTCTAACTTCAAAGCAACCAAACCCAGGGATGCAGGGACATAACAAACCTGCCTATGGACTTATAAACCAGTCCTGAGGCTCTGTGACCCATCACGGCAGCAAAGCCCCATGGAGACCTTGTGGGAGCCTCACAACAGATTCCCTAGAGCTCCAGTTCCTGGATTCAGGGGAAAATAAGAAAGTTTGATATATGTGTAAAACCAGTGGCCACAGTGAAGAGTTTTAACACACAAGCCTCAGCAGCTTAAAGCAAATACAGAAAGCCCACCCCCCAATTATTATTTTTCTAGTAACTTTTTTTTCCTCCTCCAAGCTGGCATTGCCAAGCCTTATGTTGATGTGCCAGTTAGTCCCTGAGACCCGAGCAAAGAGCTGCACCCCATTCAGCTCTCGCTTACTCGGAAATCTTTAAAAATGCAGGTGCTAGGCACAGATATTATTCTAGCAGAAATGAGGCTTTTTTTCCCCCCTAAATCCTGTATTTTCTCTATTTGGCTGTAGTGCAGCATTGCCAAAGAGCAGGTGGAGATCTGCAGCCCCAGAGGCAGGACAGCCTCTCTCTGCCCAGCTCCCTCCCAGCCCTCGTCCATCCACAGATGTTGCAGCTTCATGTGAACTGGCAGCATAGCAAATTGTAATTTAATTAACTCTTAAGCAATCCTGTAATCCAGGCTGACAGGGCTCCCCCAACCCTTTGGTTCAAGAATCCTGTCTGCATTGTTTCTTTTGCCAGACCAGAGGTATTGTTTGAGAAGCCAAAGTTGATTGAGTCATCTTGGAAGGACAATCTCTAGCCTTTACACTGGAGTGCAGGCACTCACCACCTTCCAGCTACACCAGGATACCAGCTTGCCCCGGCTTATGAAGGCCCAGACTGGCTTGTTTTAAGTCTTTATTTTAAACATTTTAAACAGCCAATTGAAAACAACTTTAGCAACGGAAAAGGAGCCAGATAGATGATCTCGGAGAAGGTCCCCATCCCGGCACAGGCAGGCAGCAAGCTGCAGGAGCCACTTCCAGGGAGATGAGAAGGGGCTTCCAACAACAGTTACTAAATCCATGGGGGTTTTGTGCAAGCAACCAGACAAAGAGCAAATCAGCCCTGACTGGTCTGACCCCATGCAAGTCCCTGATTGCCCTGAGCTTCAGCCCTCCCTCAGCCAGACCAAAGCCCAGGACACTGCCCTGGGCCCAGGGTGAGTAAGGAGTTGCTCACACCGCACCACAGATACTGTGAAGAAACCAAGATAAGCTCTTGGCCTCATTGGCATGTAGGCTAGTGTGACAGAAACCAAAGTCTCCACAGCCCACTTCAGTCACTGATCACAAATTGTCCTCCTGTGTCACTCAAAACGGCTCTTTGCATCCTTCTGCTCCAGCTCTGCAGTGTCCCTTCGAGCAAGACAACTCTCAGGAGCTGTCATGGGGAGAAGGCAACCAGCATTGAAACACTGAAACAATGCACGAGGGAGAGGTGGAAATTTTCCATTGAAACCTACTTTTTGTGGAAAATTGGGTTTCCAACAAAATGAAAGCAAGTGCCGCTTCTTTTCCTGCTGTTTTGATTTCTCATCAGAAAATTAAAGAGAAGAACACTGTCACAGTTTCTTTCCCGATTTTTTCCTTTTCAGCTTCGTTTGGCCAAAGGGTATAAAAGATATTTTGGGTCCCTCCCGCAGCTTCTCAGGTTTCATATTTTCAGCTTCCTTATGCAAACCTGGCACACGTGCAGGGAATTCAAACAACAAACAGCCCCTCTGAGCTCTCCTTGGCTCCCTGCAACCCTCATCTCCAGAGCATCGACACCCTGCAGTATTGACTCTTGTGGAACCTTACCAGCTATGTCATTTCCCATAGGGTTTATGGAGATGCCTCCCTGAGTCTCGTAGTCCTTCCACTGAAGCTATTTGCCACAATGCATGTCCTGGATGTTATCTCCGTTTCTCCTGCTGTACCTTATCATGTGAATAGGACTCCTTGGCACACCTTGCCTGGTGCAAAGATGCTGGGCTGCCCAGCAGTGCCACGATAAATAACAACGCTACGTCTTGCACATACGACCCCGACAGAAAAGCAGTTTTGCTCCTTCCTGAAGGCAGAAAACAATTGATGCTACCAGAGCACCCCAAAAGCAGCCCAGGGTCTGCAGAAAGGGGCACAGGGTCCAGCCCAGGCAGACACGAGTTGCAGGGTTGCTACCAGCACTCATCTGTGCAACTTTGATAGAGTCGATCTACCAACCCTTATCAACATCGGAGCAGCGGCACCTGATAATTGCACATGCCTTTCTGATTGCTTTAAGCATCACCAATGAAAATCACTAAACAAATTGTGCCAATTAAACCCACCAACACCCAGTTCCCTCCGTTCTACCTGTCATCAAAGAAAGTTTCATTTTTGAAATGCATTAATCGCTGGATCTCCAAAGCCCCATAAACCTGTGAACCTGTGAATCCTGCCTGGTGTATAATCTTCTAATCTCCTCCTCCTTAATCTGCTCACTATGGAAACCCCTGTCATTAGGAAACAAATGGCTTTGTGGGCTGCCTTATTATTTGCAAGGCAAGATGTAAAAGAGGGTGAAGCTGATCTGGGAGGATGGTATAAATTACTGTGATGTTTACTTCAGTCATGTAAAAGAGCTAAACAGTGACTGGTAATAAAATAGCAATCCTGTTATCAGAGAAAAGTTTTAAAACCAGATTAAGGGGGATGCTGTTTGTTTTGTTATCATGCCTGCCCTCTTCCTGCCAGGGTATTTATCAGGTAAGTGACTTCAGGCAGAGATGTGGGTGTTCATTTATTATCAATTCCCATGTTGTTTTGTGAGAGGTGAAGCCCCAGGCTAAGAAAGTGAACCATGTAGCCCATCTGCTCACTGCTGAGGATGGCACTGGGAGCACAGAGTGGGAGCTGAGGGTCCTGGGCAGCCCTGCACAACTGTCCTCCTTGGGTGCTGGGCTGGTAGCCACCCCCTGCACCACAACCCTTGTGAGGAAGGTGAGGCAGCTTGTTACCCATCACTTGGGTGCATCCAAACTGGGAACCAACAGGAGTCCGCACACAGTTTACAAACCCATTTCTCTGGTCAAACTGCATTCTTCATCAGATATTCTCTTCGGTGCCCAGCACACGAAACACAACTACCTCTGCCCAAGTGCCACCTCTTCCTGATTGCAGTCTGCTAGCTGTTCACAGCTCCTCACATTTTCCCCACCTGAGTGATAAGGTTTTTTAATCAAAAGGAGTACGAATAGAAAGAGGGGAGGTCTGGTCTATTTCAGGGGAAGGGAAAACTAGCCAAACCAGTGCTAACCTGGAGCAGTGTCTCATAACCTTAGCTTGAGCTGGGACCATCGCCATGCTCCATGTGGTGTGGTGCTGAGGGGGGCGGAATTCCTGCATCAACCAGGACATTTACACACTTTTACACAACATGGAGTAAAATGAATGACTGAGCACTGTCCTGGCTGAAATCCAGCCAACTATAATGAAAGTAACAGGAACACTGACAACATCAGGGCTGCTAGGTGTAAAAGATAACCCGCTCCCTGGAAATACACACAGGGGTCTACACTGAGCAAGTATCTGAATTTTTTAACTTAGAGGACGCACTGAGTGTGAATGATGAAAGATTGGAGTCCTTTTGCAAAATCAAGGAGGAATGCAAGAAGCAGCAGTGGAAAAACCCTGGGCTTGGGCAAGGGAGCCAGCTCCAGGTGAGAGGCAGCTGCCACGGAGAGAGCCGGGCACTGCGGAGCAGGGAATTGCTGAACAGCTGCTTTCTCCAGAGCCATTACCAGCGCTGACCTTCGGCTCAGCCAGCGTGGTATCCACCGCTGCTGAAACCTCATCCATCAGTGACCCTGAGGAGGAGGAGACACAGGCGATAGGAAACCAGGGAAAAAAGCAACGTGATATAAGAAGAGAATTAGAAAAGCAGGGACCCCAATTCTAAATGTGCTGACGGTGCTGTGCTGTAATTAATAAGCACCAAATCTAACAGAGATTCGTATAGCGCAGGGAAGAGCACCTCATTAATCAAAGCCCAAGGTGTCAAGATGCCAAACAGGAGGAAGACCCATCAGACACAGGCAGGGAGTGGAACGGTCCTCCAGAGCGAAAGCCGCAGCTGCAGCACACCCTCTGGATCAGGCAGGTAGAAAACAGAATTAAATCCCCTAAAATATGACCTGCAAACTAAAACCAGATTAAAGCACAAACTTCTTGAGTGGTCTAGCAGCTTTTCTGTGACTGGAAGGGACAGGTACAAGGCAAGTACCGCACCAAGCTGGATCTAAAACCATTACCAGAGACTTCTGACAAGTCTTAGGCCCATCATCCACAGCAGGAGGTGCCAAATGTGGAGTGGGCAGATATCAATTCAACAACGTTGAGGGAGTTAAGGTCCAGCCTCAAGCGATGCTGTGCACGGGGGCCTTGCTAGGGGTCAGTGAATGCCTGCACTACAGAAATGCTAGTGAACCAGGCTGGTTGGAACACTAAGCAATGAAACAAGAGCGATGCAAAGCCTGTGGAAAAGGCTAACCATCACCTGAATCCATTTGTGCTTTCCAATTTCAGCACAGCCATCCTCCCCTTCCCTCTCTTCTGGCAGCCGTCCTGCTCCATCCTGATGTTTCAATTTCTCATTCCTCTGTGGATGCATTCGCACTAGCTGAGCTCATTTTGCTCGTGTACCCACCTCGATCTCTTGGACTACTTTGATTTTTTGCCTTGTTTATCTGCTAACATGGTATAATTTAAAGAACAAAAAAGGACTATTTATTTTTTGAGAGAAGAGAAGAAAAGAGGCTTGCCAGCTATTTAGCTAAGCCTTCTTTGATAGAAAACTTTAGCAGGCAATCATCAGTAAACCCAGTATTTGCAAAATGGAAATAAATGAGAATCGTGTCTGGAAGCCCAAAGTGTCCATCTCTGCGTGCTTTGTATTGCTTTGTGCCAGCTGCCTCCAGACATGCTTATCCAAAGCTAAGTTTGAGAGCACTGGATGTGGCCGTTAGTCCCAGTTGTCACCCACTGGCTTACTGGGAAGCCCTGTGAAGGCCACTTGGTCACGATCTCTCCAGGGCAGAATGAGGACAGTAGAAATGGGGATTTGGAGATTCAGCAATGCCAAAGAAACCGTGGCAGAGGTTGTCACTAAGAGGTCGCTGTGCTTCAGGTTTAATAAGAGAAGAGACAAGGAACGCTGAGGTTCAGGAGTGCTGGAATCAGCTCGACCGCTGCATGCACCTCTTCCCACAGCATCTGAGCAGCAAACACTGACACCCACACCCCAGCTGGTTAAGGAACCGGCTGATGCAAAGTTAGACACACATGTTTTAGCAAAGGCTTTCTACTCACACCCACCTATCCTCAGCAGCACTATATAAACTTTTTCTTATAAATAAAGATTCATAAAAACAAGAGAAACAACAACAGCAACATATTAATGCCTCTAGTTGCTTATTCACAGTCAATGGTTATGTTTTCCTTCAAGCAAGCCATTAAACTTGTTAGCTCCTGGTTAGACACTAATTTTCTTTTTCAAAGAAGCAGTGTGTTAGGAATTATGTTAATGAAGTATAAATCAAATCCGTGCTTAAGTCGAAAGGCTGATGCCATCTAAACATATCCTATGTATCAACAGCAACACAATTTCATAGGTACAATCCATCAACAGCCAATATGGTCAGCTACTTCATTAAAGACAGATAATTAATGTCCAGTAATAATCTGCTGCCTTGATTTTGTTGTTCTGGAGGAAAAAAAAAAAGAGAAAAATAACATTTTTAGGCAGTATTAAATGGTATATTTTAAAGGACGAAATTGTTGAACATTAATTTGCTATCCATCAGGAGTGCAGTTAGAGTTATTTATCTCTTTACCTGATCATTCTGAAATGCTTGAAGGAGGAGAGCAAACGGCAACAGGAGGCTGCTGGGAACGGGGAGCTGTCGATAACTGCATCGCAAAATGAGGAATTTCCAGGATAACGGTGACACTACTTAGATATGAATGGTGCTTCCAACGTAAAATATGGAGATAACCAAGCAACAAATAGGTCATTTCTTGTAGCACTTCACCAGCAAAGAGTATTTGTGCAGCACGAACACCATCTGTTTGCTGTAACCTCAGTGATTTGGGGTATTTATGGGTACTTGCTATTGTCCCAGGACCTCTCTGGAGAGGATGGTTTGATTCAAAGTGCTTCCTCACTCGGTGTGTGTGAGACAGGAGAGAGCGGGTTATCAGTGGGGATGGGGTATCGATCAACTGGATTGCAATGCTTTGGTCCAGGTAAGACAATGGAAAAGGGAAAGAAAGAAAAGGAAAAAGAAAAAAAAAATCATCTATCTCCCATTTCAACTCTCCATCACCCCCAATATATAAGATACAAAGGGTGTCTTGGCTACACCACTCTGAAAATATCACCCCTGTCTATAACTGTGCCAGGCAGCCAAGAAATGTACTGGCACATTCAGACCTGAGAAATCCCAGAGAATGCCAGCAAGGTGATGCTGGGGATGGACTTGGCAGCCCCCGTTTGCAGGGAGAAAAACAAATACAAGTTTTCCCTTAAAGCAATAATAATAAAAGGAAAAAAGAGGCAAAACCAGTGCTTAAGAGCAGAAGTACAAAGACAAAAAAAGGCTCAAGGTAAATGAGCAAAGACAACTTCTTAAAGAATTTAAGTTTTAATTAAGCAGAAGGGAAGAGGAGAGGCAGTGGGATAAGTTTTGTTATCATACCTCCTGCACGTCCCACTGCTTTGGGAAAGCATCCTTCCCTCCTGCCTCCTCCTCATTATTATTATTTGTGCACGGTACACCGTACAGCATCTCATAACTCACCATGTTTATGATAAAGCAGAGCAGTTGTTTTTGGAGACAGGCACTTTGGTATTCAGTAGCCCCAGAGGCTACGCCGCGGTGTGCTCTCTCCACCATTCACTAGTTAACGTGCCAATTTTTTCCTCCCTTTTCTCGAGTGTGCCTGAAGGAAATTTATTGCAGCAGGCGACTGCTATGGGCAAATACTAATAAAATGCTGTTTTGCTGCAATTTGTTTAATTGGCCACAGAAGAGAAGCCTTGCATGTTAGATCCAGCTCCTGACACCTCCTGCCCAGTCCACAGATGTTCTCACCATGAAGTGCTCACATCTCTGTGTTTATGGTAGGGAGAAAACAAACCCCTACTATTAAATCTTTACTATTGCTCCAGATCTGATTTGATTTAACATGCATCTTTACTGTGGCAGGCTGCTGGCAACCTCTCTGATTTATTCAGCAAAAGGTACTACTTAACTTACATTCTCGCCACCTTCCAGATACCCATTCCCATCTCCATCCCGTAACAGCCCCAGTGGATGTGCCTTGTCTGATGGGCAGCAAAGGGCGAAGGCAGACACAGCTCTGAAACACTGATAATCCTCCTAGCAAACACATTTAGACAGAAATTGTCCTGTCCTTCACTTACCAAAATGACTGAACTCTAACTGGATGGGCTTGTGTTCATGCTTAAGATATTATTCTTCATGGTAAATGCAGATTTTATGGCATCAGCTCAAAGATGAGGGTCAGGATTGGGGCCCTACTGCACTGCCTGCTGCACAGAGAGCGGGCCAGTGCAGGTAATGGAAGGTTTACCAGCTCCAGCGTTAATAAGAATAACAAAAGCAGCAAAAGAATATCGCTCTTCTACTGACCTGGGCTGTACCACAGGTCCTGAAGTGGCTGGTGTAGCAGGAGCTGCCTGACTATTGCTTTGCCTCAATTTGCTGCCTGGTCTGGGGATGGGTCGGTTGCAATTTCTATGCCTTGGTTTGCAGGACTGTGCTTATCACATAGCTCACAGGAAGCTGGATCTGTATTTTTGCAGTGCTTTGGGATCCCCAGCTGAAATCACTTGTCAGTGCATTTGATAATGCTTCATTACTGAGGAGAGAAGGATTCTCTAAAAAATGAATTCTTAGTTTCATGTCAAGATGTGATTTGCACATCTCTGCCAGGCATGGTGGTAACTTAGATGCCAAAACAAGCCATCTGGTTGTTTCATATCAGCATTTACAAATCCAAGTACAATGTCGTTCCCGAGTTTGAAGTCACATTGGAGGCAACGAGATACTGTTCCTCTTCCACTACAGGTTTGCACGGCAGTAAGAGACTTCGAGCAACAAAGGGAGCTGCCCTGCTATCCAAAATATTTACATGCTCATATGGTTTGTGTTAAGAAAAGGAACTTTAAAAAGCTATTTAGGAAATCTTTGGTGCTATAAATCCTTTCTTTTCCTCATGGTTTTATAGGCAGGAACCAAGTCCACCTCCAGCACCAGCCAAGTGCACAGCTTCTGTACTACGTAATCTAGGTGAAAAAGGACTTTCAGACTGAGAAGTCCTAAACAGTGATTTGTACACAATGAGACTATTACAGCTTTCCTAGGATTTTCCCTGATATTCATTAAGTTTCCTCTTTGCTGCATATTTCAAAGATTTTCGGTGTGGGAGCTATATGACTCATTTAAACTGACTTAACTGACTTACAACCCGAGCCGTGCAGAGCAGGGTTCAGGCTATCGCCTTGTGCTCGCAGCCTGCTTGGGTCGTGCTGAAGAGGAGGGTGGAGGAGAGAGGAGAGATGGGAGACTCTGACAGCCTCTGTCTCTTCCTCCACTGTGTCTTGAGCACAAAGCTGGGACATGTTCACTTCCCTGGGGTGGGGAAGGTGTGAATAAAGCAGCTCTGATCTGACCAGTTACGGGATGAAAGTACCATTTAAATCTACTTAATGTGAGCTAAATGCACGGGAAGAAGACGCAGGCAGTGACAGAACGCTGTCTAACAAAGCCTAACTGGCTCTGGGGACTGGGAATGGATGGTGGGAGCTGGCATTTCACACTCACAACTTAACATCTGTGGTTGGCAGTGGATGAAAAACCTGTCCTTTCACCCAGAACAGGCAGTTTATGGAACCCCAGGGTCCTGGCTGTCTTCCCTCCCTGAGGATGTTTGTGGGAGGCACAGGGAGTGACTGCAGCTCCAACTGATGGAGTCGCTGTTTCAGACATGCCCATTGCTTCCCACTGGAGCATGGTCAGGCCACTTCAGGCAGGGGATTCCAGCATCCCAAGCACAGCAGCAAAAGGCAGCAGCAAACTATGAACAAGTTCACCAGCGAAGTGAGTTTGTGAGCTCTCCTCCTGTCCAGGCTGCCACAGAGGAGTCTTTGATGGGGGGAAGCAACACAAAGGACCTCATAGAGCAACACGTACCAGCATGAAAAGCAGGAGGTGCCCACGGTGATCTCATGGGACTGACAGACTCCGGAGAATTGCACCTGATATGCCTACAGTCCTCTGTACACAACACCTTCTCCTGCATAGATTATTTTCTTTACACACCACGTTGTTATCTGAAGGCAGAGAACACACACCATTATCCCTAGGTCTATCAGATCAGCTCCTCCATTCTTTTATCTTCTCTTATTGAGGAGATTAAAACAGTGCTGTGCTCAGGGAAGCCCCCCTGGAAGGCAGAGGTGCTGATTGCCACAGGAGTGTGAGGCTGAGCTAATTCTCACATGATTTTTACTGTTAAAAACATACAAATGAGTCATTTTGATGTGGGCAAATACGTGGGGCATCTCCAGCAGTGGCAGTACTGAGCCCCTGGCCACCAGTTCCATGCATCAGACAGCATCTTCTCTGTGCAGCTTTTATCCAGAATGGTCATTTTGGGAATCCAGGACAGAAAGGCTCACTGCCTGGCTGGTTTGCCTTCCTCTCCTGTAGTAGGGACACACAAGGAGGCAGACCTTGCTTTGAGCAGTGCCAGCAGCACTGAGCCCTGCCACGCAGAGCCATTGCTCCATGGGGATGGCAGCTGGACTGGTGGGGGGCTGTTTATGGCCATAAGGGACCACCGGGCTGGGGGGCTGTGGTCCTGCTGCTGCACAGAGTGATGGACAAACACCCCTTGCTGCGACCAACTCCTCTTGCTAAGTAAAGATTTCAAATGCCAGGCCAAATTCCTCCAAACCTCTTCAATTTAAAAAGTGGGGCAGAAAACATCACAAAAAGAAACTTTCAGAAATGTCCTGACTCCAACGAGGCCAGAAGTACTGGGACAGCAGGTTTTACTCAAGATGCTCCCGACT
This sequence comes from Piaya cayana, assembly GCA_013389865.1. Lineage (NCBI taxonomy): Eukaryota > Metazoa > Chordata > Aves > Cuculiformes > Coccyzidae > Piaya > Piaya cayana. The sequence continues at coordinate 41,024 of WAAB01000847.1, forward strand.
GCGGCGTGCTGTCGTCTGCCAGTCTCACCCTGTCTCCCTCAGGTAGCTCTGAAAATGGGTTGAACTCACTTTTTATGCCTGAAGCAGTATTTCACAGCTCTTATTCCAGTCTCTGGAGTTCACTCAATTTATACTTATTGTGTCTTGCTCTGCTCTGCACTGCTTGTAGGAGCCCCAGAGCTGTTACTCACTCCAAGGAATTAAAAGCACTCAGCACTGGAGCAGCTTGAATTATTTTGGTTTAATCCATGCACACAGAGGCTGCAGGAAAGGTGGGTGGTGCATGGGGCAGCGCGAGAAATCCTGCCCACACTGGTAGGTCCATGCCTAGGGAGCAACCTGGTAGGAGGGACTCCTTTCCAGGGAACCGGGACAGCATGGGTGGGGGTGCAGCCTGCTTCTCACAAACCATCATTTCTTGGCACCTGCGCCCTAGGGCAGAGCTCCAGCGAAACTTGAGGCTGGGCACAGTGCCATCGCGACAGACGGCTCCAAGTGCAAGGAGCCCAGAGCCACAGCACTGCCTGTAGGCACCAACTTTGCTGGGCTTAGGAGACAATTTCCAGCCATGGACCCTCAAACCCTCCACTGGGAGCTGTGAGCAGAGCCCATGTGGCACTATCAGTGACCAGGAGCAGAACTCAATGTGTCTACAAGGAGAGGAACCAAACAGCGTGCCTGAGCACAGGGGTTTCATTTGCCTCATTCAGGAACTGGGATCCTGAAGACCCAAGCCCTTGGCTGAAGTCCTCCCCACTCACTTTCACAGAATCACAGAACCACTAAGTTGGAAAACCCCCCAGGATCATTGAGTCCAACCATTCCTATCAATCACTAAACCATGCCCCTCAGCACCTCACCTACTTGTCTTTTCAACACCTCCAGGGATGGTGACTCCACCACCTCTCCGGGCAGCCTGTTCCAGTGCCCAATGATCCGTTCCGTGGGACCCTTTTACCCAGCTACACAGGAGATCACAGTGCCAGTGCAACCCCACAGCTTCTTCCCTGCTCCACAGCAAACAGCAGCAGCTTTCCATCATGCCAGAAACTGCTGTACTTGCTCCTGCTTCTGCTCGAATGGGAGCTGCAAAGCCAGAGGTGACTGGGGGGGCTCAAATGCTGCTGGAGACCCGAGATGGTGGGGAGAGGCAAACTTGAGCCCCTGGCCATGCTTTCCAGCCCCAGCCTGGCACAGATGGTTGCCATAGGAAAAGGCCCTGTCTTCTCTAACAGCGCACGTAATATCCTTTCCAAAGGTTTACTGAGGTTACTCTTGTATTAAGTTAAGCTAACCAATTTACAATGCAAATGTTACATAGATTACAAAGGGTAAATGAGTTGTATGTTGAAGGAGATAGGCTTTACCCAGACAAAAGTGGAACAGACCTGTGGCAAACTGCAATTAATGACCCGAACACATCTTCCAGAATGAAAAATTCATCGAGTCCTCTAAGGATATATAGCCCAAGCAGAAGAAATTATTCACCACCTTCTACATATCCAAAGTGTCACCAAGCCTATTTATCTGGCAAATAAAGTATTTCCCTTCAGCCTTAATATTTCTGCTACCATACGGTCCAGAAGTTCCGGGAGTTTTTTAAAGTAAATTGCAAAGAAAATGCAATTGTAGGGAAACAGAGCTGGTCAGTTGTGGGGTGAGGGAAGGTTCTGGTGAAAGGAGGGTCCCCCTCTGCAGTAAAAACAAGGGATAGAGGGGAACAGCAGCTGGTTTCCAGTGCTGGTTTTGCTGGAGACACTCCAGGCAAGGAAGAAACCCTGACAAATTATTTTGTGCCAGCACCTCCTGTCCAGGTAGAAAAGGAATAGAGTGTGGCTCCCAGGATCATCTAAGTACTTGGCTTTTGCAAGATCAAAATGAAGTCATGGTTTTCCTTTGGGCACATGGGGATGGGTCCCTAAAATTTCAAGACACCACCACATGCTGGTCACTGGATAAAATCCAAACCATGACATTGAGGGAGGTGATTCACAGTCTGACCACGCATAAAGGGGAGATAAAAGCTAACTGTCCCGTTGGAGGTGGCACTGTTTGTTTCATTAATGCATGTAAAGCACTTTTGTTGTCCCCAGGTGGGTTGGGAAGTGTTGTTATAAAACTAGGACTAAGTCTGAGATATTCCTCTCCTTGCCTGTAATGAGAATGAACAGAGCAACTGCTAAGCAGACCCTCTATGGTTCAAGTGATTCAGTATTTCTTTATGTTTTACTACCCTATCACTTGTGAATAAACAAAGAGAAAAAAAGAACTATGGATGTCCCAAACAGACTGGGAACCCTCTTTAAACAGCAAAGCCCTTCCTAGAGACCAAACCATGGTACAGGCAGTACGGGGATGGAGCAGCCAGCACCCATTTGCAGGATCCAGCCATCTCCTTTAAACTCAGTTTCACACAAGGAGTTAAGTTGGAACCAGCTCACCTGTGCTCAGTTACCTGGTGGAGACAATCCTTTTGCAATTTATACATTAACACTGCCTAGCAAGGCTGGCTCCCAAATAATTTAAGGAAGAGGAAATTAGTGGAATTAAGGTGGGAAGCAGGATACTGCTGAATTGCTTAATTGCTTCAGCAGATGCTTCCCCTCCAGTAAATTGGGGTATGAGCACTAGGGCACCAGGGAGTGTTGCTGGCAGAGAGACCAGTGCTGGATGCAAGGAGCTGCTGTGGCACCATCAGCCCTCCAGCCCTGTCTCAGCCGTGTTCTGCTCCCGGCCTGGAGGAGGCGGCAGCAAGCGCTGCCCTTCTGCTACTGTTTGCTGAACAAAACCAATTCTGTAACTCAGAGCTAACCGGTTAAGCAGCACTCATCATGCCTAATTTACAAAAGAAGGGGCATATTTCAAAATATTTATTCTGCCTTTCCCAGTTGGATTGGCATAAGCATGTGGAAATCTTCGAGGAATCAAACAACTGTTAATCACCTCAAGCTATTCCAGACTGAGTTTGCTATGTAAGCTGCCGCCCTCTGTTTACACATAAGAGGCAATGACTCAAAGAATCCTATAGAGACTATTTTTTTTCCCTCCTTTTTAACGATAAGGTCTGGCCAAATGGCTTAAAGGGCCCAGCTATTTAGTATTGGAGCTGCACCTTCTTGCCTCCCTCTCTTCCCTGTAATATCTGCATTTGTATTCAGCTGGCGAGCGCTGGTGGGATGGGAAGGGGGAGGGAGAGGCTGTGGGTTTCACAGCCCGTCCGCCTCGCCGCGCTGCCAGCCCTGGCACTGGCTCGGGGCTGGAGGTGCAAGGACACTCATGACATTATCGAGCCAACAAGGGCAGGGCTGGTCAAGGCCAGTGGCCTAGGCAGCATCCCAACCACTCTGAGAATCTGCGTGGGATTAGCAAATCCCAAGCCCACAGCAAAACTTCCCCCTATAAGGCATCAGAAGTGGAATTTCAAAACCCAGCTGCTGCTGAAAGGGGGAGTTAAGAGCAGAAACAGCATCTCAGCTGTGTGGTTTGGATCCACTCCCTTTTCTTGCTTTTCAGGCTGCTGTCACCCACAGCCTCAGCACTTCTACCTCAGCATCTGGCCAGGCAGGCACCTGGCTCTGCTGACCCCAAACCCTTCGGCTCTGCATCCAGAGATGATTCTTTCCTCTCACACAGCCCGTGGACTATAAACTCAGCATCAGCCACGTTCAGTGCTTTCTCAATTAAACAAGGCTCCAGCCTGCTCCAAAGAAAGGCAAACACACTAGTGCCCTGCTCCCCTTCCTTTTCATCCGCCTGCCAGCGAGCTGCTGCTGCGAGCATGCGCCGGGCTCTCCTTCACGCCATGGCACTGGTGCTGAATGCTGATGAGAAATTCTTGGTCCAACCCCAGGCACTCATTTTCAAGTAATTAACTTGGCACCACCACAGCACACAGCAGATCCGATTTTCCCGACCAGGAGATAACTGAATTAAAAGGCCAGGTGTGGGATTATTTATGGCCAAACTTGCTTATTCCCCACTCCCCGTTTTAAGTTAGCCATGGTAATTTTATCCAGACTCTCCATCTTCCTACACAGTCTGGAGGCTGTCACGCTTCTTTGTGGGGGAGCACAGCACGTGGGCAGCTGCAGTGGAAATGCACTGGGATGTTGGTGGAGACCCTGAGTGTGTCCCACGCCTGAGCTGTCCCCTCTCCCTGCTAGCAGGGTAGTTTAGGGGACAGATGAGGGGATTTCACCCTTTCAAATGCATTGTTGTGACATCACCTATTATCAATACATCCTCTTCCTGAATCGGCACAGAATGAGTGAAGTTCTTGACTCTCTTCAAAGCTGCTGGCAGCTCAGCTGAAGTTAGAGCTCCCATTTGCTGCTTCAGATTCCCCCCATTACCACTTTTTGCCTTCCTCCTCTCAAATAAACTCTTGCCTGTACCTGCAGAGAGCTGTGACTTGTTGGGGGAAGAAGGATGGTGTGATTTTTTGGGGGAAGGAGGATGGTGTGGTGGGAAAGGAGGATGGTGTGGTAGGGAAAGCCATGGGATGGAGAATCAGCACCTCCCACCTGTGGGGCAGCGTTGATGATGAGAGTTGGCTGGCTGCTCCCTCCACAAGGACATGTGGAGACTGCTGTGATGCTACTGCCCCTTGGGCTACACTGGAAATGATTAATGATTGCAAACGCTGGAGTTTTCTATATGAAAACCCAAGCCCAAATGCACGGAACAAAAAGAGGTGAGTGATGAACTTCTCCTGCCCACCACTGACCCTGGGTCTCCCAGCACCAACACTGCTCCTCCTAATGATGCTCCGGCAGTCATTTCCGAGAAATGCAACCTGGGTTATATTTTACACCAACAGTTCTTATGCCAAAGTCTGCAACCTGGGAGCTGTCTTCACCACTGTGGTGGCAGAGCAGCTCCCACTGCCTCCCAGTCTGGGTGGGCAGCACACGCGGTCTGGCTGAGCAAGGATGCGGATAGGAAGAAGCCGTCTCTGCACACAGCAGAGAGGAGAGCACAGCCCTCCAGGCTCAGGGAGGAAGGCTGTGAAGCAGTGACATAGGAGGCTAATGAGTGTTGACATATGAAGATACAGCCAAACTGAAAGCTACATCCTATTTAGCTTTTAATTTGGATGCTCATAGAGTGGATTCTGAAGCCCTGTTTCATCACTGCTCTTAAAATGGATCTGACTTACAGGAAACAACCTGATGTGAAACTGCATTACTTATAAACTTGACTTGAATACCACTATCTGTTTCCCCGGATATCCACACTGTGAAATCCCACAGCATGTTTGGACAGGAGAGCTGTGCCTCCAGGAAAGGATCCTTGCTCTGGAAAACCTGCTTACTTTATCCATGGGAAACCTATGGGTCTAGCCCCAAACTATGTGGCTAAGATAAACAGTGTGAACTATGTGCTTATCTTAGCCACACAGGTAGGGCCAGATCCAGAAAATAAAGAGGTGTCATAGAACCTGCCAGGGTCCAACACAGCATCCCTGCAAGAGCCACGTGGACCAGAGCCAACAAAGAAACCCCAGCTGCGATCACACCTTCCCTCCCTTGCAAAGCACATCTGGATCAGCGTTGATTCAGGACCCTTCTGAGCATCACTCTGAGCGAAGATGCCAGGGCAGAGAGCTGCTGCTGTCCCTGTCTCCTGGCTGGTGCGGGGACAGCCCAGGACAGGAGATGCCTTGGTGCCCTCTGCTCCCCTTGGGTCAATGTCCGGCTGTGCTGCAGGGCACCTCCCCTCCTAACCTACCTCACTGAGCCTCCCCCTCAGGTTTTCCTCTCCCACTTTGCCCCTGGGCAATCTTCCAGTTACTGGATTTAACTGGGGAAGGGCAATGAAATGTTCGCCACCTGTGGCTCCTGCTAATCGTGTGTGTCCCAGATCACCCCCAGCAGAAACCTCAACCAGAATAAAACCATAACAACGACAACAATCGCGTGCTACTATTTTCATCTCTGCTTTTGCTTTCTTCTTCTAAAAAGTAATTCCTGACTAGCAGCACAGAAGTCCCTGTGATCCCCGGGTAATGGCCTGCCCTCTATGCAGAGTGGAATAGAGTTAGAATGAACGCTCCAGAAACCCTGACAGCCCGTTTAACAAGGTGTCTAACATCCCATTTCCTCTGCACTTCCTCTCTCCTTAATCCTTTTATGCGAAACTCACTCAGGAGTAAGCACGTGTGAAATTGAGGACTCTCTAATACACATTGCGCGACACAGGCTCACTGAAATGGAGTGTCTCAGCCTTGTTCCGTCAAACAGTGCCAAGAGGAAGCCGACGTTAATCAAAGAGTCTTTTCCATGTGTCCAGGGCCTTGTGCACCCGCAGAGCAAATAAACAGCTTTCTGCTGCCACCGCTTTCCCAACACTTTCATCTTCTTAAAGCTCCAGATTTGACAGGGCCGCTCAGAGAAAGAGGAGGGGTGAAAATGGAGAGAAGTGAGGGACACCGCACACCCAGCCTCCCAACGGCTCCTGCTTTGGGCAGGGGTGTGGAAGGAGTTGCTGGGTTTTAAACCAAGCTTGAATTTTGCAAATAACACCTACCCTCAGCACAAAGCAGTCCCTGAGGCTGCCGAGCCCCGGAGCTGCTGGACAGCACAACCACCGCGCATCCATGGCTCCGGGAGCTTCCCAGAGCATCCCAGGGCATGAGCAATGCAGGGTAGTGCCTGGTTTGGAAGCAGGGACAAAGCACACAGCTTTGAAGAATATTACAGAGGACTGGACTGAGCTTGGAGCAGCTCAGGTCTTCTCAAACTTGGACTGAACCTGCTTCATGGATTATTCCCATGTTTCCCCTGCCTTTTGAGTTTCAAGCAGCCTGGCTGTGAGGTTTGCTGGCAGCAGTGTTGGAAAGAGCTTGCCAATCCTGCGTAACCGCAGTCGGGGCCTCACTAACGCCAAGGAAAGCTTGTCGAGACATTAGGATTTTGCAAAGAGCAGCCTAGAGACATGCAAAAAGTCACACAGAGAGGCTAAGCTCCTCACAAGGGGCTCTGTGTGTTGCAAGACAGCTCAGTACAGATGATTCACAGAATTGTTTTTCCTGGTTTCAGAGGTTCGAGATCTCAAAAATTATATTCATTGTTATATATATATGTTAAAATTAGTCCCATTCTGCAGGGGGAAAATGCTTACAATTTTCCTCAGTGACTTGGATTTTTCAGCAGAAAGCCTTTGCTTTTTGAGAATAGGGAAAAAAGAAAGCAGAAAAGAAACCAAATGTCCTGATAAATTCCTGGGAATACTTTCACTGGTTTTGTGTATCTTTTAATCACAAGCCATGTCCACCTAAGATTTGAGCTATTCACTATTTAACACTGGGTACAGCTTATATCAGGGGCATAATACGCTGCAATTGCAGGCAGACAGACTTGATCCAATAGGTCTATTATCTCCCCCCGTTACTATGATCCTGTCCTAATTAGGATCTCACACAGACCAGATACACCAGAAGTCAATGACAACTTCATTTATCCAAGGGCTTCAGTCTAGGAAAGCTGTCTGGTGTTTTTAAGTCACCATCAAGTAGGTATTGATTCAGTGAAGTCAGGAAATGATACTTCATTTATGTGCTTTAGCCTGGAATTCGGGGTGCAGGTTGTTGCTCACTGGGTGGCCCAAGGGTGTGAGGGCTGAGCTGGGTCTAGAGTTTGCAGGGCATGCACATAAAATACCAAGTCTCCCTCTTACTCTCCCCAACAGACTTTCAGAAGGAAAATCAACAAACATTTGGATCAATAAGGGATGCAGGGGAGTGATTTGCATCTGTGCTCTCAAACCTTTGCTGGAAGAGGAGCCTGGAAAGCACACAATGTACAATATTGCAGTTGTATGGAAAGACAGAATCCTTCTAATTGCATGGCGGAATGCAGATTACAGACCTAGAGATGATGAGCAGTGCTAAACCCAGTGCCTACAAATAAATAAACACACAATATAAACCCCCAAGTGAATGAGATTTCCGTATTATCATCACACCGTGTAAATGATAGCGTCTCTCCGGATTAGCCGATGGAGAGCGGGCTGGGGCATTGGAAAGATAAGGCATTTTTAATCTGCACACATAATCAGCTGAAGAGAAAATATAAAATGCTAATAACAAATTGGAATTCAATCTAAAAAGGATGCAACAAACACCAGAAACGTTTTCCCTTTCTTGCCTTTGAAAAAAAAAAAAAGACCAAGCCACTCCCCCTCCACCACCAACCTCCTGGCTCTTTCTTCCCCTTATTTTCCCCTCCAAAATGCTTCATTACAACACTTTGGGGGTTGAAATCTTCCCATAACTACCTCGGTCCTCATTTTACTCTGCCCCATACATCCAACTTTATGTTTTAAATGGATCAGTTTACTTGTGACTAAATATAGAGTGGATCTCCACATCCCTCGCTAGGTGGAACACTATAAAAGGTAAGTGGTACAATACATCATCTTAAAAGGTGGCTTATCTGGAGAGGAGGTGTAAGAAATATTGTGCAAGGGACTGTCTGCATCTGAGGTGCAATTGGATTCCATTTTTCCTTTTGAAATAGGGAATGGCAAATACGTTGCTAATGCCTGAAAAATCATGTCAAACAGCGAGGCAGGCAGGGAGGGACAAGCTCCCTCAACAAGGAGGGGAGACTGTGCCAGCCAAGCCCAGCACAGTTAAGCCCATAGGCTGAACCATTCCTAAGTGTCCATCTACCTGGATTAGGACTGTACCTTTACGCCACCATCTAGTCGAAGACACCCAAGCCTTGTCGATGTGCAGGAGCTGTCTTGCATTCACTGCAGCGTGACCCTCGCAGTGAGGTAGCACAGCCCTGTGCCGAGATCAGGAAAGCTCTTTTTCCTATTCAAACCAGAGTAATGTAAAATGGAATAGCAGTTTTTCTTCTGTGTCGATCCCAGGGGCTGCACCTACACAGCTGCATTGCTGAAGCAAGTCACATCCCTGGGCAGTGCAGGGTGTGGAGATGGGGAGGCTCTGCAAGGACTTGAACCTGGCAGGGCCTGGGAGCCACTGACCATCAGCTGTGACCTTCTGAATAAGAAGAGCATTTCTGTGTTCACCTCTCAGCAGAGGTACTGGTCTTGCCTTTTGGTCAAAAACAATGCTTCAACAGTCAAAGCCATCCATTATTTAAGCCTTACAAAACATTTCTGAGCAGAATTAAGACAGACCATGGATATTCTACTCAATCCTGCCTACCCTCTCTCCACCTAAAGCAAACTAACCAGCAAGCAATCGTCCTTCTCTCATATCCCAGCACAGCCACGATTCCAAGCAGCCCCACTGCTGCATTCAAGCAACCAACAGCCCTGGATAAACAGTGTTGCTGTTTGTCATTAGATTCCAGAATCAACACCGTGACTGGCACACAGGGTAAGCAGCAGTTGTGGTGCTTTTTTGATTCCCTCTGTGGTGGCACAGTGCTGTATCTTAGGAATTAGTCTTTACACCTACATTGGTAACAGACGACCACAGCCCAGCTTTCAGCGTGCAGGCTAAGAACAGCTCCTCTTCAGGTCATTTTTCCACATCCCCAGTGGAGCAGAGGGATGGCAGCGTGAATAAAACCCATCATCAATGCTGAGATTTGGGGTTAAGCCACAGGCTGCTGCCAACCCCGTAAGCCCTGGTGACAGTGTATTTGTTTCCTCCCCACGCCTTTGCTCAGACACTGTAAACAGGGCAGGTTTCCTATTACACACACGGCCAAATCCTGTACATTGGGCAGGAAGATTATTGAACAAAAGTAAGTGATAAAAGCACGGGCCAAAAAGATGTGTTATAGTGTTTTCCTTTGAGGCAAAGACAAAGAAGTCGCTTTGCTGTTTGTTGTGCCAGAGAATCATCTCTGATTGTTTGTGTCACGGTGGCAGATAAGTGCAAAGGAGATAGATGTTCTGTCTCCGAGGCACAGTTCTCATCTGTATAGTATAAATTTATGCCTGCTGGTTGCAAGCCTCATGATTCAGAGCCGGTGTATGACTGCGATCTGAGCAGAGGAAGCCACTGCCTTTATGCCTGACGTTGATCTGCTTCATCTGTGTTGTCAGTCAGCCCCTGAGCAACATCCCCTTGCGTTAGAATCTCTCCCTGTGCGTTCTTGCCCTGCATACAAGGTGTCCTGGGCCAGAGCTGGGTTGCTCCTGCTTTGAACTCATCCCATCAGGCTCTGACTGTGGCCTTGCTCACAGGAGACGGGCATTTACTCTTCCCCTCTGGCAGTTTGGGATTCCTTAATTTTCCCATTCCCCAAATCCAAAGCTGTTTTTCCACACAAGCTAAGCACATAGGCTGGAAAGGAGGAAAATGGCTTGGGAGGTGGCCAGCCCTGTGCTCTGAAATCTGATTCCATCCTTCCCACAGCTCTTGGCCACAGCGCTCTGTTTTAGAGGAGTTATCTGCAGAACAGCAACGCTGCTCGGTCTGGATTTCAGAAGCCACATCTAATAGCTGCCTGTTTGTGTTTTAAGTGTTCACTGGGGCACTATCAAGATAAATATATAATCAAAATAATTATATTCAAACCGAGCTGAAAGAGCATCTTGGCTTCAGCATTCACTCATTCATTCAATACCCAGTTAATTAAGTGTACCTTACAGTGTGCTCTGAAGGCTGCCAAAATCAGGCTTGGAGAGGTTAATGAGGCAATGGTAAGTTTTCTTACATGGCAGCATATAACTATAGCTGACACGTATTATGTTCAGACAATTAACAAGGACCAGATCTGAGCCCAGATCTATCACACCCATTTTCATCTCCGTCTCTGGGCTTTGCTTCAACAGGAGCTGTACCCAGAGCTCTGCTTCTCCTAATCATCCTTACACCTTCCTCACATCAGAAGGATGAGGTACCCTGTTCCTTTCTTCTGCTGCTCTTCTGGGAGATGGGTCACATCACTCCTTCCCCCCACTTGTAGGACTCTAAAGAGGTAAAAAGACCTTTCAAACATATTTTTACACAAGTACTTTCTGAGAGAAGTAAAGGATTAAAAACAACACAGAGGGTTTCAAGACCATTCGACGAGGGCTTGGTTTTCCTTGCCCTGATGTCTCTGGTGAAGTATTAGAAAGATCTATGCCCCAGACGTGAATGTCAGTAAAGAGGAATGATCAGTTGTGATCACTGCAAGATGACAAGAGCCATATTTTGCTGTGCTTCCATCTCTCCCATGCAGCAGACTCTGCCTTTGCTTGGAAGTTCACTTTTGTCAGGGTACAACACCGAGTTAGTGTGAAATATCCTACAGACACCTACATTTATGTCTGCTCGTGCATAGGAGAGCAGGTCGGGAATCAATGCATGCGTCAACAAATGCCCACAAAATCTTTGTGATGATGACGGTTACTCAAAAAGTAAAGGGTGATTTAGAGACGCCAATAAATTTCCAAAGAATACATTTCCTTGGGTAAATGAAAGACTGCTGGTTCTATCAGGTCAGCCCAAGGCCTGTGGAGCCCAGTGGTGACTGGTCCTACCACACAGCAGACTGTACACCTCTAAATGAGCATCTGCTGAGGACTGCCGGTCGCCCACGTGGTGTGGCTAGAGATGAGGTTAATACATGCAGAGGTAGCAAAAGTACCCCTGGGGCTGTATCATAATGTAAGAGCAAAAACCTGTTACTGGAAGCAAAGAGGCAGAGTGAGATGGGGAGAATGAAAGAACACTTTCTGACTGAGAGCTGATAAAGACTTATTCTGAAGACAAAGTCTTTTGAAGCAATAGCATCAGGGAGACCTTCATCCACTCTCCCCACCTGAGAAAGGCTGCTGGGAGTGCTCCTTCTCACATGGAGTTTGGTTGTGTTCTCAGGAGTGAAGATGATGAAAGAACTTCTGGGTGCTACTCTTTCCTCCCACCCCTAAGCTGAAAGTTTGTTTATCTGGCTGTGTAAACAACCCCAATTTCCCCCAACTGCTGATTGCCTAATTTCATGCTCCTCTGAAACAAGACTAGTATCTTAGCTCATCTCCTTACCTCTCCTTCCTGCAATTACTCAAACATCCAGTCCCCTTCCCTGCTTCAACAGTTTGGAGCGACCAGCCGACAAGGGGATCCCGGAGGAAATGAGCCTTGCTCCCATCACTGGATTATCTGGAAGGCTGAGGGAAATTAGGGCTAAACCCAGAAGTTTAATTTCCCCTTGCGATGATCAAGGAACTTCAATATTTTTTTTTCTTTTGGTACTTCTGAAGTTAAAGGGAATTCAGCCAGAGCCCAAGACAAATGACAAAGTTCACTGGAGGCTCAGGATTCCACCACAAATCACCTTCACTAGGGAAGCTTTTATTGCAGGAGTTTCTGGGTTAACCCAACACAGGACTAGAAGCACTACCAGCCCAGGGAGGCACGCTGGCTTGGCACAGAGTCAACGATTGCCTGGCACTTTGTATTTCTGAAATTGGACCCAAACTCTTTGAGGATTCCCCAGTTACCCATTCCCCAGCTAGTTTTACAAACTTCAGCAAACTTGAAAAGTAAACTCATGCTCCCTGTTTTGGGTCAGTAACTGTTACCAAAGCCTTTCAGCACAAGGCAAGCATCCCCTAGAACAGTGACTGAGCAGCTGATTTGCTGTCAGGCTCAAATTTCCACCTTTGAAGTGCCAGCAGGAAGGAGAAATCCTCCTAAGTGTCCCTGAAGCAACTTGCTACTGAACATGGGGGAAAACCAGGAGCCAAGTCATATGCTCAGGTTCAGCCTCTCAGTGTAATCTTATCTCAAATTTCCCATTCCTACGTTTCCTTACTGTTTGTATCACTCTCATAGGGATGTGATGGTCTGGGGATGGATCTGGATCCCTGGTGTTCCAGTGATGTTGGTAGAGAGATCTGGAAAGGGCCCAGAAATTCCTCAAGCCACATTATACAAAACGGGGCACATGTAAACCTGTATTTGCCAAGTCCTTCTCGCACAGAGCTCTCAGGAATGGGAGGTACTGGGATAATTAAGACCCTGAACTGGGGATCTGGGAAGCAGAGCTTCAGTCCTGCCACACATTTCCTTTGTAAATCATTTAACCTCTAAAATAGAGAGCAGACTTCATTTCTTTACTGTGATATCCGAGTATAACATTTGTTCATCTCACATTTCACATGGCTGAAAATCAAAACTTCCTGGCATGAGAACAACAACAAAGAAATGCTATTTAGCATGACCCTAAATACAGTTTTTAATCATACTGATCATTCACTCTATTCTCTTTCCAGGTCAGGCCACAGGGAGAGGGACCCTTCAGAAGCAGCTCATTCACCGTGAGACACGAACGTGCCAGTAAATCTGTGCCGGACACCCCTAATGCTAATGAGCGAGTGTTTGGGAGAGTGGAGGTGAAGGAAATGACCAGTGAATCATCACCCCCTTGGACATCAGACACAACTTCTTTGGCCATTTTGCACCTTTTACTCTGGCACCAAGTTCCGTGGAAAGGAGGGGTTGGCTCCTGCGTCATGTACATTGTCTTAGAAGATTGATTTTCTACCTGTAAAAGTGATCTACGTTCTCCCTCCTCTCCTGGATGCCTTAGTCAAAAGAGAAAATGGATCTTTTAAAGATACATGTATCCATCACTATTATTTACATTCTAATATGCGTCCACAGCTCTGTTCCAACAAGGGAAATGTAAATCAGATGGACATCGTTCCCTGAATGCCCTAAAGAGCTCCATTCCCCCCAAATTAGAATAGAAAATGCTCTTTTAAAATGCACCTTTAATATGTAAAAGCTGCTGCATCCCGACTCTAAATAAACCAAACTTGAGCTACATGCCAAATATCTTAGATAAAGGACAGGTGAGATGGTGGTATCTGGCCAAGGAATCGGTCCTAAACAGCTATTTATATTAATGCAAAGAAGGTACAATGTTCTTCCTCTTGATATATGCTGCAGTGGGATATAGTTTTGTCCCACTAGTGAGAATAAAAACGTACAGTTCATGATAGGCAAAGTCACATGTGTGAGATAAAAAGCTCCAACTATAACATATGTCTTCACCATGTATTCTCTTCAGGATTTTCTTTAGATCTTTGGATGACAACAAGAAAACACTTACTCAAGGTTAGACACTGCTCTCTGGGCTTTTTAATAACCATTCCCCATATCCTCGGGGATTGCGTCCGTGAAATAAGGCAAACTCAACTTCAGTTCCTGGGCTTGCAGAGACAAGGCAGAATCCTTACGCGTGCCTTTGTTTCTGTTTCTCTGTGCATGTGAATGAACTGTGTGCGAGGGCTCGGGGCACAGCGAGGCGGCAGTGACAAACAGCTCTGCAATGGTGCCAGCCGTGCCAATGGTCCCTACCCTGGGAGCAGAGTCCACGTGCCCGAGGCCCTCTCTGCATATGGGGAAGCCTCGTTAGCCCTCCAGATTTTATAAGGCAGGAAGATACAAATTCTGCTTCTTCCTATTTCTGCAATGTGTGGGTAAACCCCATGGAATTCCCAGGTGTGAGGAGTCACTCTGCTCCCTAGAGACAATTTTATGACCTCTTCTCACAGAACCCTTCCTTCTGCAGCCAGGTCCCTCTCCCCATGGCTGTGGGGGAAGCAGGAGCCCATATGCTCCTGTCCCTGGAGTCCCTGGAGCTTTCCCAAGGGCAGGAGCAGGGCAGGGGCTGCCTGCACGCTGGGGATTCACCGACTGTGGGTGAGGGTCAGCACCAGACCTTACCAACACCGTCAAACCTTAAAGATGACTGTGAAAACTAGGAGTTGCATTGCTCATACCTATTAAAAGGAGAACCATTCTCATAATAAGGCAAAATGTGGTTTAAAAGCAAAGCTCTCCTACACAGTCTGGCACTGGCAGTAGCCGGGTTGGCACAGCCAAGGTTTTGCATGCCCTTCCTGCTCAGCGAGGCTTTCCCGCACAGAAGCGCAGACCTCTCCCAACAGACCTCATGACAAATATGCAGTGTCAAAGAAGCATATCACTGAGTAGAGATGGTATCTGCCCGTGCCCCGCTTGGTGGAGCGCAGGCAGGGACCATCTGGTCCCCTGCCATTGATACCATCTCCCTGATGGAAATGTGGAGAGATAAAGCAGAGCGCATGTGTACAGAGCACAGCCCTGTCCTCCTGGTGGGCACGTGGTGGCACAGAGGAACCTTCACCAATGGGATGGAGGATTGTGACGTTGGCAGGGGGGAATGGGCAGGAGCAGGGTGCACCACGCACACAGGCTGGGGCAACCAAGCACGGCACTTGTGCTGCTCTCATCTATCAAAATCTCAAGTCTCCACGCATATAAGACACGCACATAAGCCAGGAGCCAGTCTCACCTAAAGCCTGTATTATGACCCTAGGAGTGGTCCCTCAGTCCAGCTTTTAGGTGTTTCTGTTTCACACATGCAATTTTCCCTCTTTGTACAATACACAGAAAACATTTTATCTTGGAAGGTGAAATTTTAGCATACAATAGTTTACAGCTCCCAAGCCAGGAGACCAGAAACAAATCCTATTCCACTCCCAGAAAAGGCCATTGCTGTACGCTGCTCCCCCTCCTCCAGAGTTGGCACACGGCTTTGGGGGTGGCTGTGGGGAAGAGCTTGGCCCTCTTTGCCCCAGGAGGACGTTGCAATCCCACAAGAGTCAGGATTTCACTGAATTGCAGATTGTTTTGAAAAGGGAGGGCACTGAGCTACGCTCTGCAGTCCAGGCACCCATTAAGCATCACCTTGTTCCGAACTATCCTGGATTACCGGAATGCAAATGCTCTCCTTTTTTCATCTCTTACTGACTACTGATAAGTCCACCTCTACACCCTCCATCCATGGGCTGCTGCTTTTCACCAGAAGGCACAGTTTTATATGCTCAGATTGATATTTCTTCCAGCCCCAAAAGAAAGCTCAATCAGGCAGTGAAAGCGGTAGTGAAGATGAAGTAATCTAGGGATGGTTTTCCTTCTGGGTTGCTGCTTTTTGACACATCCCCTGGTCCAGCAATAACATGTTCTCCTCTTTGCATTAAGACGAACATTAGCAATAGAGGTTTTACTACTGCCTGAAAGGAAGTGCCTGGATACCCAATGGGGGGACAGTGCAAAAAGCAGCCAGGAGTCCTGGGGCAGAGATGGTCACAAGCTTCAGTGCAACCACGGGTGGAAGATGCTCTCTGCTCTGTACCTGTGCTGTAGTTCTCATCCCTGCGGTACTGAGCCATGCAGCCACCAAAGGCAACTTCATAGAATCATAGAATAACCAGGTTAGAAGAGACCCAATGGATCATCGAGTCCAACCATTCCTATCAAACACTAAACCATGTCCCTCAGCACCTCGTCCACCCGTCTCTTAAACCCCTCCAGGAAGGTGACTCAAGCCCCTCCCTGGGCAGCCTCTGCCAGTGCCCAATGACCCTTTCTGTGAAATTTTTTTTTCCTAATGTCCAGGCTGAACCTCCCTTGGTGGAGCTTGAGGTCATTCCCTCTTGTTCTGTCCCCTGTCACTTGGAAGAAGAGCCCAGCACCCTCCTCTCCACAACCTCCTTTCAGGTAGTTATAGAGAGCAATGACGTCACCCCTCAGCCTCCTCTTCTCCACGCTAAACAAACTTTCGGCCCTAGCTGATATTAAATGCATAAGATGGTCTCTGGCATGCAGGCTAGCTGCACATTCGAGCAGTGCATCACACCGCACCCTGCAACCCTTCCCTGTGCTGGCCTAGGAGATGAGCAAGAAGTCACCTCTTTTATTATGGTGTCTGCTTAGGACTATCACTAAACCTGTTTTGTAATTCAACAGCATGAATTGACTCAGATCCCTGGTGCCTGGGGAACAGGCAAGCGTGGGGAACAACGGCTGGAGACCAACACACGCTCAGCAACTGCTGGCATGACGGAGATGTTGAGCGGTGACACCAGGATGGGACCACAGCAAGGCACGAGCGAGAGCTACGTGCTGCTGGCACCTCAGCATCTCCTTCCACTGTCTGACAGACTGATGTTTGAACCCAAAAATCATTAGCTGACCACATATATCCGTCAGGTTATAAACCTGTTATTAGAACACGTGGCTGGGTATTATCATGGTGACCCGTTAGCTGTAAATGACCCAGGGTATTTTGGAAAGAAAAACAATTTGTTTCCACTATTTACTTCTTTCTCCTGTTCTTGACCCTGTGAGCATACAAATGTTTTTCCGCGCCTCCGCTGTGAAAGAGACACTCTCATCAAGGAGGAGTAAATCACAATAACAGGGAAATAAACCTTCCCCTGAAATGATTCCCATTTATTTATTTATTTCTTCATCTTCGCACAAGTCTACATAAAAGTGCATAAATTGTGGTGGTGGCTGCTCGCTGATTAGCAGCCCAGACTCCAAGACAAGCATCCTCGCTCTGCTCCTCTCCCTTTCTGCTCTTCTCTCCGTGCTGGCGGGGCGGTGGCGGGGCACGCCGATGCCATTTCCCTTTAAATCTAACTCAGGTAATGAAAACGCACAAGAAAATAGTGCGGGTGCATCTGGGAGCAGTAGAAAACAGTTAGATCTTCATAGAGCCATAAAGAAGTAAACAGTAGGCTGCTATGAAGATCTATGGGACCCCGCAGTGCCATTGTCTTCAAAAGGAATTAAAAACAAATTGCTGAGGGCCAGCACATAATTTAGAGACTCACGGCAATTTTATGACTTGCTAATGTTCCTAATTACATGCCCGTGAAAGGCTTAATTAATTGGGGGATGTAGCAAAAAGTGGAGCCTGTGTTTGTTATCATGGTTCCACTGCATTGATTTTAGTGCCTATGGAGAATTTAGGGCCTCTTTATTTGCACAAAGAAAATGCAAGTCTCTCGAAAAAATGCACATTAAGATCAACCCCTCGCTGCTATCTAATATACTTTCCTCTACTTAACCAAAGTGCTTGTAATCATATTTTGTAAATGTTGGTGCCGTTAATTGCATTGTGAGAGAAAATAGGTTCCGCTCGACTGGTCGTGGAGAATTTTATAAAGTTCTTTTCCTGCTCCCAATTCTGAGGACTCTGAGAGAGAAACTCATCAGAAGTTGTGGCAGCGGGCAGGGAGCAGTGCCGCTCTGCTTATCCCTGCACGTCGGCTGGGTCAGTGGATGCTGGGGCATCTCCTGCACCCACCCAGCTCAACTCCTGCACCTGCACCCTCAGCAGGGTGAGGTTTATCTGCAGCCTTCCAGCTGGGGAGCTCTGGCACATGGAAAACCCATGGGGAAGGCAGAAGTCTCAGCCTCTGAGCCTGTGTGCACCAGGGCAAAGTTTAATCTTCAGCCCTCACCCAGCCCTTCGAACGTGCTCAGAGTATTCCAAGCCCAAGGTTTTGCTGTGATCTTCTAGAGGTAAGTTGACATTAAATATACGCCCACATTGCAAACCCTCTTCTCTAGAATGCCACTGGGATCAGTGTGTGGATGGTCCAAAGTGATTGGCTTCAACCAGAGATAACTTAACACTGAAGGACATAAAAGCACACAGGGAGAAATGTGGCATTGTGGAGCACAGAAGCACAGCAAAGCCTGGGCGCATTCCACTACTAGAACACGTCCCTAAGCACAACATCTACACTTGATTAAAAATAAATAACTTGATTAAAACAACTTGATTATAGAAGCTTAAAACCAGTATTTGAACCTACTAAATTATGAAGGTTTTCCATTTCACCCCTCCTCTGCTGCTTGCATGTTTTTTTCTCCTTAAAGGCGGTTGGGAACTTCACGCTGATGATTGCTAAGGAGCTGAGACAGTCAGAGCAGCTGAAGCCTTTGCAAGACCAGACGGACTTGCTAACAGCACAGCCAGGAACAGAAAGTCAAAACAACAGCTCCTGGATAGAGAAATCTTCCCAACACAGCAGTGCTGTTTGTTTTTATTCTGCACAGGAGGCCAAGGGCTCCTGCATCACCTGTGGTTCCGATGCACGCATGCGGGAAGAGAGTGCGGTTGGGTGTGAGTCTGCATGCAGGAGCTGTGTTTAATGCACGCTGCTCCGATGAGGATTTGTGAGCAGAAAGGAAGCATTTCATGTGGCACTACAGAGTGGAGTGTGAGTATTTGCAGGGGAAGTCCCAGGGTGGCATGTGCTGCATGTCCTCGAGTCCCTGGATGTCACCCTTTGAAGGTGCATGACACACTTAGTGCACGACCCCGTGAAAACAGGCTGGTCCCTGTCCTACAGCTTCCCCTTGGCAACTATCCCAGATGTGCTGAGTGGTGCAAAGGCAGCACAGGCTCCTCATCTTTTCCAACCTAAACCACAGGTCATTCCAGCCACGCTGTAGCACTTGGGTTGTGCACACAGCTGGTTTGGCTGCTGCCTACACCTCCCTGCAGACCTCAACCCCATGACCTCTTTCCCAAAGCAGAGCAAGACAAATAAAGCTTAAAGTTTGTCTAAGTTGCCAAATCCAAATTTAAGTTTGCATTAAAAAACACAAACAACAGATTTTTTTTTTTAACATCTCACATTTTGATTGGAGTTAAAACCTTTTCGCAAAAGCAAACACAGTGCTGCCAGCCCAGAGAGGGTGGTCTGGAAGAGCTGTCAGTCTGTGTATACAGCAAGAGTCAATACCCAGTCCAGAACTAGGAGAATGTCTGAGTCGTGAGGGTCAGACCCAGCAGCCACACCGGCTCCACTGGGAAGTGAAACACACACAGCAAACAGTGAGAGAACTCCAGCACCCTTCCCATTGGGTCAGGGAGGATGGTGTTGATCAAATAAAAAAGAAATTTGGAATAGCAGTTTTGGTAGGGACAATGCTCCATAACAATCAAGAACTAAATTGCCAGGGTGCAGGACTGGGGTGATGGGTGGAAGGAGCCTGGGCAGCCCCTCAGCCGCCCTCCTCCTCCATGCACCTGCATTTCCTTGCAGCAACACTGCAACGAGGAGGAGAAAAAAAAAAAACAAGGCAAAGCCGCATTTGTCTGTTATTCTTGAGAAAAGGAGACGTCTCTCGAAATATAGTTGGTGCTTTGACGGTAAGACCTTTGACAGAAAGATGAATGACATGAATACTTTGATCTCTAGTCTCAGAAGCTTCAACAGCAATTATGAGTCAAGAGGGGTGAATATGGGCAGCAGCTAAAGCAATGCCCCGGAGGGTGGTGATGCCGTAATTAGAGACAAAACCTGGAGCATCTGGGCCTGCACCATGCACGTGAACCGAGGAGGAGGTGGGCTGGGGGGAAGCTTCATAAAAACAACAACTTTTATTCTTCTGAGAGACATAAAATGAACAAGACCTTACACATTTCAAAGTAAAGATCTTCAAAGACAGGTAGAATGCTAATTCTGCTAATGTAGGTTCTTATGTATATGCTCTGAAAAGGTAAAGCAAATTAATCATCAGCTTTACCCCCTAATATATATCTATGTTACAAATATATTACAGCATGTCAGATCTAAGGAGATATATCTGAACAGCGGTGGTTAAAAGAGCATTTCCCTTTTCATGCTCTAATACAGATATTTTGATCTTTCAGTCTTCATATTTTTTGTTCTCATCAAAGGAACGATGGTGCCAGAGATTAGGATGTTATTTATTTCCCTCTCACTGTCCTACCCATGTTAATCACTTCTAGTGTCAACAGCTGCAGCGGCTCGGTGCCGGCAGTGCCCATGTGAGGCCAGCCCCGCTGCCTCCGCGTGCCGCCCCGCTGCCCACCTGGCACCACCGGCCCTCAGGGTCACCTCCAAACCCATCCTCGACCTTCAAAAGGTGATGGAAAACCTATGCAAATGGAGGGCAGGGAGGGGATGGAGATGCTGTGGAGCAGAGGGATGGCAGCAGCGGTGCCTGGCTCAGCCTTCTGCATCCCTAAGACGGTCGTGGAAACCATCAAGAGAACAAAATGCTGACAGCGTGGTAGGGCAGTGTCAGGCACTGCCAGAAATCCCTGCTCCAAATTACACACACCTTGGAGAGACTGGGGAAACAGAGGACAC
Source organism: Piaya cayana (assembly GCA_013389865.1). Taxonomy (NCBI): domain Eukaryota; kingdom Metazoa; phylum Chordata; class Aves; order Cuculiformes; family Coccyzidae; genus Piaya; species Piaya cayana. The sequence goes on from WAAB01000847.1 coordinate 61,916, forward strand.
ACAGAGAGAAGGAGGCACGGGGACAGAGGATTGTGACCCAGGAGGTGCTGCCCAGCACCTCACAGCCCAGTCCAGCCGGTCCCCTCCCATTCATGATGAGATGCCTGTTACTGATCACCCAAAAGTCCACAACCCTTTGCTTTCTAGCTACCTCCTGTGGGGCTCTGTCTCTCTCTGCTGGCCTCAGCCACTCTTGAGTGTTCAGTGTTCAGGTGTTTCTGTGAGTCAGGACAGAGTCCCGCTTTCCCGGGTTGTTTTCAGACACCTCTGGCTGAACACACACATGAGTTTCCACAGCACATCTGTGTTCAGCCAGAGCTGGCACCTCTAACAGAATCACATCCCTGGTTTGGGCACGTGCTGAAACATCACCTCCCCAGTGTGTTACAGGCTTGGCTTCAGAAATGTGTATTTCCTCCACACACTGTGGCTCATTTTATCCTGAGGTTCTCCATGCAGAGGCTCTGGGAATTAAGCTCCTGCATCCAACAGACATGGGGCTCCAGGATGGAGCCCAGCATGACTCCTTACCCAAAACCAAACACTGCCAGGGGCAGAAAAAGGTGGGAAAGAGATGCAGCTGAGAGCTCAGGTCCATGGCTAGTATTGGTCATGCTAGGCTGGAGTCCCATGCACCGTCCTAGCTCTTCAAGCAGCTCTTCAAGCCATGCAGCACATCCAGTGGTTTGGACACATAGGACTAGGAAAGGTCTGAGCAGTGTCTGTTTGCACCTGGGTGTAAGTCTGCCTCATCCCCAAAGGGTTTTGCTCTCAGGTAGCAGGTCCATGCAGAGCTTGCCCCAGGAGTCTGGGCTGCAGGAGATGTGGGGGGCTGTACCCCAGCCTGGTGCAGGCAGGCAGAGAGAGCTGCCTGCCCGAGCCCTCTGCAGCACGACAATCACTTCAGCAGCTTTGTGAAAATGCTGCTTTAACCGGCCCAGTATGATCCCCCAGTTTCAGACCAAGTCAGACAGTCGTTGGTTACATTTGCAACTAAGTCACTGAGCTGAATGGTGAGACGCTGAACTTGTTTAGGGCAGAGGATGGCGATGTGTGGGTATCTCAATAATTATTTGCAGAGATTAACAGAGTAGGGGCACTTTGGGCATAACTAATCCTTGAGAGACAAGGAGCAAGAAAAGACTGCAGGAGCTCATGTCTTTGAAGCAGGTTAAACCAGTGACATTGCCCACCATCAGCATTGTGTTCCTTGCCTTTAAAATGCTGACACTTACAGGTTTGATGGTAACTAGACTGCATAGGGGCACCTTTGCTTTCACATCAGATCTGCTGACATGAACAAGAGTCGATTCAGATGGGCATCCAAACATTAAAGTCCTTCGCTATTTCCATAAAGTGATTGGCAGGATGCCTACCGCTAGCGCCTGGTAGCACTGCTGATAAATGGCATCTTGATAAAAACTTTGGGCTGTTTTAAGGAAGAGAAAAAAAAAAGCATACTCTTATTCTAATTCACTCAGGTTCTGACAGATGAGATGTCTCATCTCTAAAAATTAGATTCACCTGGTATCTTTGTTGTGTGTACACAGAGAAAGCAGCATCCAGGCGCTAGGGTAGGAGCCCAGCACGCCCCAGCTCTTCCACACCCCTCCTGTGCAGGAAGGCATCCCCACGGTGGGGCATGCTCCCCCCTTCCTGGGCACTGAAAATATACATTTGGGTACTCAGCAGAAAGTACCTCAAATATAGTAAAGATTATCCCTCAGAAAAGAAAAGTGTATTTTCCTTCCCAGGTCTTGAACTACTGAAGGTTTCCAAGGAATCCTGCTGGTAAAATCTAGCTGGAGTAGCTGAAAGCCAGGGTCGTTTCTAAGACGCAGACCTGACCCATGGAACCAGTTCCTTCTTGCAACTTAAATGTTAACACATGCATAATTCTCAAAAAGGAAAAAGGAACTGCACAGATCACTTGCTGCTGATTTCCAGCTAATCCATCAGTAGGTCAATGCAGGTAAGAGGTGGGGGGAAAGCCAATTTCAAGTCCTAGTAATATTATGTTGTTTCCGTAGCTTTATTAAGCACTTAATTCTAGGTATTTTTCTTAACTTAAGGTTTAAAAATGACTTCTATCTGAATGTTATAATAGGAAGGTTTTACCCCTAGAGATCAAATATCTCCATCTCTCATACCTTTGCATTTCAAGTCACGCAAAAATCCTATGAGTTGGGAAGCTTTCTGGGCTCCCAAGCAGTGCACGTGCTCTACGCACATTGTGGACGCAGATCTTACCTGAAAATAGGAGCAGGACAGGTAACGCCTATAGCCATTACTTGTTCTTTTGAAAAGACATTATGTCACCCTGTGGTGTATGAGAAGGAGCAAAGCTGCCCAGGGCAGTGCCAGGGAGGGGAATCATCCTCTTGCTCAGCAGCCAGGGAACAGCCAAGCAATGTCACCTCAGCCCCCACACATCTCACCTGCTTAGCAGGACACCCATAACCATACAACTCAGAGCAGCAGCTTGATCAAGACTGAAGAGGGGATGGTCAACATTTCTGGAGGATATCCCATTCTCCTGGATGTACAAAGGAGCTAGCTGTTAAAATGCCTTTGAAAATCTCAGCAACAGTAAAAGGAGACTCACATCACCTGACAGACATTGCTCTGCTTTCATAATATCACTGATTTCATTTTCTCACCAAAGTCATCTAAAATACCTTGAGATACACTGAAGGGTAACACAGATGAGAAACACAGAGACAGAAACATCCCCTGCCCACGTGACAGTTAACAGCCATGCACAGCAGTACACAGCAAAGCCGTAGCTTCTCACAACAACCCAAGTACATACAGACCCTAACAAACCAGTAGCATAGAGCACACTTAAACCAACCTGTGATTTACAGAGCTGCTGACCTCCTCGCTCCTGCCTTAGGGCTGCCTCCAGATGTGCTGCCAGATGTAGCGACACCAGCACTGAGACTGAACTACCCCACCTAACCTCAAGGAAGTGGCCATCCCTGCCAGGTGAGCATCCCCGCACTCTTCCAGCATCGGTGCCAGACCCCAGCCTGGCCTTGCACCAAACAAAAACCAGTCCCGTAGAGCTCCTGTGCCCAGTGCTGCCCACATCAGCAGAGCAGCACTGGTTTATAACCACAGCTCAGAGACACGGAGCAGCAAGATGACATGCTGATATAGACGTTGACTGGCTCCCAGTACCAAGGCAGAGCACATCGCACCACCAGGAACCTCCAGGTTGCTCAAGAGGAGCTTTAGTGTGGTCTCCCTCCATCACTGTTTGCCTACTTGAAACCACTCAGGGCTGCTGAGCAACCGCTCTACCCTGAGGTTAGTCGTCCATAAGCACCACCATAACGAACACAATTAACAGCAGTGACATCCCTACCTTGAGCCCCGTCATGGTCTGCTGGAAGTTGCTTTGAGAGCTGGGGCTTCAAACCTGCTTCGCCATCATGTGATCTGACATCGTGGGGAATTTACTGCGGAAACAAAAAAAAACCCCACAAGTGTGAAATGTGACTGTCGATAAAGTAATCCTCAGCAATCAGACAAAATTAATTGTGTGAACATCATTGATCAAACCTACTTAATACATTGAGTTTGTAGAAAGCTGGAATGTAATTTCATTACCAATCTCCTCCATCCTAATGAAATTTCTAATAACACTCTAATTTTGATTTCGGTTAAGGAGAGAATGATGGAAATTTTCTTTTGCTTCTCTTTTAAGGTTTTATTTTATTGGGTTTCTGCAATACTAGGGATACTAATTTTTTTTTTAATTTGTCATTTTATTAGCAGGGGGTTTAATATAACAATACAGATAAGAAACAAAATTGCAAAATGGACAAACCTTACAGAAATAGAATTGATGTCAAAATTAAAGAGCCTAATTTTAAATAAATTGATTTGGTTTATGAGTGGTGATTTGGGTTTGTTTTTTTTTTTTTAAAAAAAGTTCTAACTGATTTTCTGACCTAAAGTGATTTAAATAATAGTGGTTTGTTATTCTTTTTATCTGTAGTTCTCACAGAACAATGCTAGAGTTCAGCCACACTGGAGAGGCACCACCATGCCTACATTCCTAATGGGTAGATTAGGGTGAGCAGAGTCCGGCTGTACCCACATCAGTGGCAAGGCTCCCATTAATTTGGACATAGCCAAGATTTCACCCTTTAGGTCAAGTTTCAAAAGACACCATTCAGTCTCTCAGACTGAGTTGTGTTGGTGCACAGAGAAGGGTTAGAGGTTAATCAAATCAGAAGTGATGGAGCATCAGGTAGGTAACTGAACGGTGGTGGCTGGGATTTGCACTAGAAAAACCAACTATTTGCTCACTTTTTCTGCTACCAAATACTGAAAACGAATAGCGCTCGCCTCTAGCATGCATGAGAGGGTAAACCTTGCTCTTGGAGCAGCTGGGTACTACTGATGCTCCTCTGGCAGTGTGTCCAGTGAATAGAAATCATCTCTCGCTGGCCAGAAGCCACATGCACTGGGATCAGTGTTTAAGTGCGGAGGATGCACAGGATGTACACTGGTGGTTTGCAGACATTTGGAGGCCTCCAGATGATGGGACGGGACACGATGAGAAGACAGGAGAGCACAGAGCGTGCGTGCTTGCTGCAGGAAGGTGATGTTTTCTGACTACTGAACTGCTGCCTATCTCTCTTATTTCCATTTTCAGCAATCTGATGTGTTTTGGTGATTTATTCATGACTGGTGTAGTGAAAAATTGGAAAAGGCTAGTGGGATAGCCATGGCCTGGAGATCCAGCATCTGATTGAGGCTACAACTGAATTACTGTCAGAGGCATCATGCAAGGTTTACTCCAGTGAACGTGAAGTTGAATCTTTATATTAATAAGTGAACACGAACTATCAGAGAGACTGGCATATGTCTGCTGCCGGGCAGGTCTGGAAAGGAGCTGTCAGATCACTAGGGAAGTTGAGCAGACGCACAGAGAAGCTCCAGTGCCCCTCTTCGTGCGCTACAGAGTTGTCTGTGGGCGTTCACAGAGCCGTGAAGGGGAGACTTTACTAATGTACAGGACCACTAAAAAGCTAAAGCTGTCTCACGTATTAAATTGCTTGGGTGAAAGCATACAGGTGAGCTGTGGCTTTCGCTTCATTACTGAAGCACATATGAAAATCTAACCCCTTGTTCAGGCTGCACTGTTAAAACCTGGTCGATGAGTACGAGGAATGCATGCTGATACTGCACATCCAATCCCAACCAGAAACTCCATTTCAAAAGTGACAGTCTCTGAGAACCATGATTCAGGGAGCTACCTTCAACACGAACCAAACCCAGGATGCCAAAACCTACAGCACATGCTCTTCAGAAAAGATAATTTTTTGCCCTCTTTCCAAAAAAGCGAAAGGAAAGCATCCTATTTGGAGCTGATCACACCCACAGAAGCTGCCCTCCCCTGTGGCCCTGGGGCTGCTCCCTTTCAGAGCCGCTCCACATTAATGTGCACATCAAGTACAAGAAACCACTTTCCATCTTTGCTTCCAATCTTCTGCGTGTAAACAGGAGGTGAGCAGATGCCCCTTTCTACGAGGTTACCCTCTAAATCAAAGCTTTTGAGAAAACAAAACAAAGCCACAATTAATACAAAGGGGGTTAAAAAAAAAGGAGGAAGGGGGGAAAGGTGGCTGCAGAAGAAGCAGCTAAATACTGCGTTACAGTAGCATCTAGCAGTTCTTCATAATTACAATTTCAATTCCACATCCAGCTTCCTGCCTAATTACTGCCCCATGGTTGATGCGCACAGACTCCAGAGTAGCAGAGATTTTTATTTGGCTCACACAGATCACTCCTCAGCTCCTCATTACCGAGTGCTCACTTTGGGCTCATTAGACAGTCCCCTGCCCTCACCAGCCCCACAAACCCCAGGCAGCCTGGTCCTGCCCTGGAAGCCCCACCAGACCTGCCTGCCCAGCTTGCCTGAAGGAGGCAGAGGGTCCAATCCCTTCCTAAAAGGAGTAGGGATGCACAGTAGGTACCCTACACCAGGTGTCCCAGACACCTGGAACAAATGAGACAGGGTTTTCTCCATCCCTGCTTGCTCTGGACTGCTGCTGCAGAGGGTCATCCTGGATCTCCTCAGGATGACCACCAATACCTGGACTCGTGTCACGAGTTCCACATTGTGGGAAGGCTTCCCACGTGCTGAATTAGATTTTGATGTTTCAACTATTAATTTATTGGCAGCCAGACTTAACCTGTCCAAGGTTTCATTTTGGGTCTCCTCTGAGCCAGGCTGTGTTTGAAGCTGTGTAGGGAAAGCTCGATCTTGTGAGCTGCCTCCTGCTGTCTCTGAGCAAAAAGCTTCCAGTGAAGGTGAGTTGAGGTTGACTCTGGGTTGGCAGCAGCCATGCAGCAGGTCTCCTGCCCAGCAAACACCCCTCTTGGAGAAGAGATGCCCATTTCTTTTTGGGGTTTATAATCCTTCTGCTGCTCCCTCTGCAGTCCAGTTGCACTTTGTTAAACGTTAACGCCACTGCTGTCTTTGGCAAGAAAGAGAAAAGGGGCTTTCTTGCACCAGAAACGCAGGAGAGCTGATTTCCTAATAATTTACGGCTTGAACAAAGTTGCAGAGCAACAACCAAGTATGCAGGAAAGGTTGGGGTGAAAAATTATTTACAAAGTGAATGCCCTGAAGACACTTGTACTGGACAACAATTATGGCACCTTAATTAACTGAAATTTAGTTCACCTGCCGACTGAGGCATGTCCAGTGCTAAAGTTACGCCACTGCTGCTGTCTACTACTGGTTAATGAATATAAATCAGATGGTTTATAGTTAGTGAACATGTAATAGGCTTGCAATGAGTTGAATTCCAATGCAAAATGCCTGGGGATAGGAACATGCCATCCATAAAATATATATAAATAACAGATTTACATTTCTACAAGGGAAAAAAACAAAACTATCTTCCCATCTTGGTATTCTCCCAGCGCAACAGACTTGCACCCCAGTTCTCCAATGAGACAAAGGATCAATAAGTAGGAATTTAAGAATCTGGTCACCCAAGGTGAGGCTAATTAGATGCCAAAACTCCTTCATGTCCTCCATGTTTCCTTTGCAACCATTGAGCCCTGTCCTATAGGTTTGTCATGTGCCTGTTCAGCGCTCTTGGGAGCAGAGCCCTAGGGGCAGAAGCACTGAAGGTGACTTCGGAAGGTGTAGAGCACTTGGTGCAACTACCAAAGCCTGAGCCAGAGGCAACTGAGGCCATTGGGAAGAGGTTTTGAATCAAAGCCAGGGTAGGCACGGGGGTAGCAAGGCTGTGCTTTTCCTCTATCTCCTTTGCAACAAGACATTTGCAAGGTTAAAAGGCAAATACAGGCTACTAAGGCTCCATTTCAGTAAGTAATTCAGGTTTAAACCACCTTCTTTCTGCAAGCAGTCATAAATGCAGTTTGCAAGCAAGCAAATCTCTCCCAGTTTCTCACTTGGCAAACTTGGTGCCAGTTACACACTGGCAGGAGCAGGCAGGTGGTCGAAGAGCTCTTACAGCTGGGTAAATCGATTTGGTCAAGCTTAGCATCATCCAAGATGTTCAGTTGCAGCCAGGGACAGGAGATTGTTGACTAACAAAGCCCCTTTGGGTCATTCTGTGTCAGACTGCCTAGGACACAACGTGCCCCAAATCACCAGACTCTTGGGGAGTTGCTGGCCAGGGGTCTCAGGAAGGCACCGAGCCTGAGGTATGAATGGCCATCAGAGAGCGAGTTAGTGTCTAAAAAACCCCACTCATCTCCTTACATTTCTTTGCTCCAGAAACAAGAAATTGTGGACTTTATTTATTGCACAAATTAGGTACCAGAAAATTATTTTCTTAATGTGAGACTTGATGAATGTTCTCAACTCTCCACCCTGCTAGGAAGAGGGGGTTACAATGAAAATTATTTACAAAGCATGTGCTACCCTGCAGGGTTATTTATTCAGGCAGGGGATGTTTCCACAGATTTTGTTGACAAAGGCAAATCAAATTACATTTTTGCGAACATTACAACAAGCATCTTGATTCGGTATGGACATCAGCCGCCTCCTGACAAAGCCAGGGAAGCAGCCCTGGCCCAGCACCCTCCAGGCACCTTCAAAGGTGGTCATTTTTAGTATTAGGGAACAGATGGATAAAAGGCTTTGCAAGCTGTTCATGCACTTCTAAATATTGAAGTTCTTATTCCTTTAAAATGTATAAAAACTGTTATGGATCTGACACCCGGATTAAAAAGTTTGATGACTGTAGGGATAAGAGGCTGCTCAAGAGGCACTACAGGACCTCCAGCTGGGCTCGTGCCCCACAAATCCCTGGCCAGGCTCCTCATGGAGCCCCAGCAGAGCAGCAAACTGCAGGACTGGAACCTTGTCCCCACAGGGCTTAAACGAGCCCTGCCTGCACCAAAAATGCACACACAGATGTAAGCATCCAAGTCTGCATGTATGCGTTTACATGTATAATGTGTGTGTAATAACAGGGGAAGGCACACTAACATAAGGCTCCCAAACCTACGTTTAAGTGAATAAATCACAGACCTTTCCTTTAAGAAGAGAAATGTGCTCAGCAGGGTCTTTGAACAAGCAGCTTAGCCCTTCAGTTAAAAAACAAACTCATTGTTAGTCTGAGACCTGATGCAGCTCTCCATCCATGGCTACCGGCTTGGGAATTACACAAGAAGCCCTTTGGACTTGCAACGTGGATTCTCATACCAAGGAGACATGCTTCAGAGCTCCTTGCTAACAGGAAAAAAATCACTCCAGCACAACATTGTCGATCCCTTCTGATTAAACCTGTGGGTCTTAAACTTGGTCTTCAATCAGGTCTTTGAGAAGTCCCAACAGATTACACCATCCCTGTGCTTAGCCATCATAATGACTTGCAAGTGATTAGCTTAACCAGCATTTCACCCAATTCAATTTCCATGGATGGCCTGTACCTACCAAGAAAGACTTTCACATTAATTTTTACATAATTAAATCAGGAATGACCCTAGTGTGGATGAATAAAACCTCAATTCTTCCTGGGCTGCACAGCATTCATCTTGGCTTTAACCCTCATGACATGAGACTGACTTGGCTGGAAGGGACATACCTGGCTTCAGCCCCTCTCCCACTCTCCCTGCCTCTTCCAGTCCCTGCACCCTCCCCAGGTGAATGACCCCAATGCCCATCACCCATCCTGCTCCCAGTTCTCCAGCACAACACCAGCAGCCCCCTTGCACAGGCAGTCGTGTCGGCACTTTGGCTTTTATAGGACAATGTGAATTTTCTGGGAAAAGCCTTAACAAACAGCACAAAAATATGACAAGTGGTTGATGAGTGATGGCCCAGCCTGTGGGGCCAGGACTGGAGCTTTGCAGCTGCTGAGGAGCATCCAGCCCTGGCTCTTACCTGCTGCTGTGAGCCACAATTTCTTTCTTGGTCCCGCAAAAGGCAGTCATGGAAATCACAGCAACAGCCACAGCAGTAGATCATGAGCATAAGATGTGGTAGCTCCTCAACACTTGTAAAAACCAAGTGGGCAACGTGAGTGTGAAGGCCAGGTCTTCCCACAGGTCCCCTCTCAGGAGAAGACTTCCCACCCTCAGCAACCTGTCCCAGCAAATCTGTGAGCTCTCGTGTCCACTCTCTGCTCCCACCACTTGGTGCCCAGGGTCCTGACCGCTTGCCGGGACATGACATCAAACTATGCAAACTAACAAGGGTAATTACTGTGCGTTTCGTTAAACAATCCCCCTTTGGAGGTGGCAGCGATTACTCAGTTCTACTGTAATTCTAATTGGTGGGCAAACATGATCTTTGTAGAGACAAAGCCTCATTCCTCTCACTCTTGTAACAGTTTGAATCAATACTAACCCGGGGCTGCTTGGAAATATTTAATGAAAACTGTTTTGACAGAAAATTGGATTCTTGATGGGGAAAAATATTTGTTTTCAATGGAAAAACTTTCACTTTGTTGAAAAACCAGAACTTTTTACTGAAAGGTCAAACTGGATGATGCAGCATCATTTCTGCATCCTTTGCTGCCGATGCCCTGGATAAGCGGATAGTGCACAGGTAACCATGGGGCTGAGGCTGCAGCCTGGGATTTCAGGGCTACAGCCAGAAGCTCTGTGACACCCGTGGAAGCCTCTCTGAAAAGGATGAACATCACAACCTTCATGCTGGGACTTATCCTGCTGTGACAAACGCCATCATGGGACAGAGGGCACGTGGGGCTGGATGGGAGGAGGAACAGGAGTTGGCGCAATGGCATGGAGCGAATTACAGCAAACACCACACTGGAGGGTTCTGCCTGTGCGTTCACCTTGAGGTGAAATTAGTGATGGCAAAAAAAAACCTTACTCAGGTCTTGGCTAATGATTATCCCATTAAAGAATCAGCTGACATAATATAATTTGGTAGTTTTATAAACCTCGGTGACAACAAGACTGATGAGACCTAAAGCCCTGACAGCTCATCTGCCCAGAGAAGCAGAAGGTACAAAAATTCGCTACTTTACCACACTGCAAAAATCAGGGTATTAAAAAAAAAAAGTACTAAAAGAACAGTTGGAAAGGCAGGAAACCTCTGTCTATCACCCAGAAACACACAGATACTCACACCCAGGCTCCCACCCATTGGCTGATTTCCATCAAGCCTAGGAAATGCAACTAGAGCAGTACGGAGTGAGCGCCTGGGCTTGTAGGCTCCCCAGAGCTGGACAGGACGACAGTGGCCATGGGTGGTGTCTCCCGACTACCCAGCTCCTTCAGAGCCCCCAGGAGAGCCCCAGGGGTCCTCACCAAAGCCCTTTGCTGCAACCAGGACCACCAGAGCCAATGCTGAGAGGCAACCTCCTTGGACTTGATGAGCAGTAGTGCCAGCTCATAACCTGGCCCAGTCGCAACTAGGGACAAGGTGAGGTCAACCCAAAAAGTCACTCACATGACACGAGAGGTTGGTGCAGTCAGCCCAGCTAACAAAAAGGAAAAGGGAAAAAAGTGTATACGCTGCGGTTCCTCCCCTAACCCACACCTCTGCACTGAAGACATTGATCCTGCAGGACAATATGCAACCTCAAAGAGCATTCATCTCGTTGGTGATCATACAAGTTATTTTGGTGGGCTTGTGGCCCGTTTTGGTGTTGTTTAAAAGACGTAACATTGCAATGTGCCAATAAGCACTGGCTGGAAAGTCATATATAAATCCAGATAGGTATTTTTAAATTATTATTTTTTATATCACTCTACCAAAAAATTAGCCAATAAAATAAAGCATCGGCCCTTGACAGTGCTGCATCCCCAGCATCCACTATTATGCATTTTAGGGAATGAAAAAAAAAAAGAAGTCTGCTTTTTCTCCCCCTTGCCTGGGTGACATGAGCAAGAAATGAGCAGCTGACCTGAGTTTGAATTTAGAGTGTTCATTAATAGGATATTATGCCATATGCTCAGCACACTGTCTTTTTTTTTAATGCAGCCGCCAATTTGAGAGAATTTCTAATTAGTAATGGTATAATGAGAGTATTCAGAGGCTAATGTGGTGGGTGGGGAAGCGAAATAGATCGCTTGGTGCGGACTGGAAATATTTCTGTTCGAATTCCTCGTGAAATAATGACCCGCCGTAAAAGGCTGCGATCTTTGACAAATGAAGGACGTTTGGGGAGGTTACATTAACTGCGGAGGGAGCATTTATCAGACGGGGGGAAGGTGAGACAATTTGGGCTGGTTAAGCTCAGTGCAGGGAATGCCTTGGGAGGAAAAACATTTTAGCTGGGGCTGGGCTGAATGGGAGGAAACACAAAGGAGGCCCCGGGTGGGAAAACCCTGGCAGGAGGAGATGGAGAGGATGCTCAGCCAGGAAGGAGGGAGGGCAGCAAAGTGAGAAGTGATGCTGGGAATCTCTGCCCCAGCCTAGGGGGCACCAACCCTCATCGCCCTGTGAGCATTGAGGCATCGGCACCCATCCGGCAGTGGATTGGGTGCAATCCACAGCATGATAAATAAATAAAAATATTCAGCTTGTGCAGGAGTACAGAAGTTTCTGATTTGAAATGCACGCCTAAGCCCAGCAGCTGCCCAGCGATTGCTCTGCATCAGCACACGAGTGGCATCGGCATGTGGAGCGAGGGGCACGTGGAGCAAGGGGCACTCGGCAGGCGGCAGAGCAGGGTACCAGGCTGATGCCACCGACATGGCCCAAGATGCCTGAAATGCCTTTGAAAAGTGCTTTTGCAGGATATTTGGGGGTCAGATCATTTAATATCTAACTCTGTTAGAGGAAATTGGGACTAATGAGGCAGGGATGCAGGCTGGTGTTTTGTGGGAACTTGTTGGTACAACCTGTTCAGTATATTTTTAACACGATGAAGCTTTGAGATTTGTGAGCTGGCAGAGTGCGCTGGCTCAGGCAGGCATGTGCTATACCCCTCCTGCAGGGCCTTAACATCTTGGACCATCCTTTGATTTTAACTAGTTACAAATTTTGTCTCCTGACCCACCCAGTGGTGTGAGATTGTGATTTTACAGAAGAGAAAAGGGTCAGATTTTCAGCAGTTTGCAAAAATGTCTGGCTGATACTGAAAAAAACCCACAACCCTTATAAACTGGAAAATAATACATCTTCTGGGAAGAAAAGGGATTTGGTCTGGTGTGGATATGGGAGTTGGGCTCTCTTGTCTGACAGCACAACCCCATTCCTTTGGTTTCAGAGGGAAATTCCAAACAGTAACAGGGAAAATCTGAACGCTGCCAGTTTAAAAAACATTAAAATAAAATACGAATAATAAAATTATTGTCCTTCTCCCATGTCCCAGCTAGCACTAAGTCCCTTCAGAAGGAATACACCTCGTATTGGAGAGGACAGCACTTCCACCCTCCAGCTTTTCCAGCTTTGGGCATGCCGTGGCTCCTCCATGTAGCCTCATGCTAGGACACATGCAGATTTCTTCCAATGAGCCATAATTAATTTGCCTTTGGATTAGACCAATTAGATCTTTAACACTGTAGGAAATAATTTTTTACTAATGTTTAAGCTGAAGACGGTGACTTTTCCTCTCCTGTGAAATGTTTTTACTGTGTTATTACACTATTTTTAAGAAAGCCTATGAGGTTCTACAACTGTGGGGCCACTCCGGTGCCTCATTTTGCTTATTGCAACACACATGAATTTTAAAAAAACAGAAGCCAGGGGAACTCAGCAGCCTGAGACAGGCAGTAAGTGATGGATTTTGGTAAGTATGAACCAGAAAGGCAACGATCTACTCAAGTTGATCTACTGGAGCTCCAAACCAGGCTTCTGCAGGGACTGGTCAAGCCACCCCAGACGCTCTGGTATTGTGTAAACCCTGCTCTGAAAATTAAATATTCATAATGCTCATAATAGATTCTAGAGAACCTTTTAGGAAGAAATAAATGAGATTTGCTTTAAAAGAGGAAAAAAATACATAGGGGTCACGTAGAAGCAAGCCACAGCTTCATAAATAATATGTTTTTATGCCAACACTCAACAATTAAAAGGCTTAAGATTTGTTTTGGAGAATGAATCAAGCTTAAAATTCATTCTCCTGCCCCCATCCACGTGCCACAAAAAATTAATGCATTCACCTAATATATTTTAGAAAGGATTCATTCCTTGCTCTCACGCCATCCTTATTTCCCAGAATAATAGATGTGAGTGACGAAGTGTAAGCAAGATTTTTTTTCTCTTTCTTTAAAGTAAATCTCCATCTTGTTGACAGCCATGCCCAAATCCATCAGACCTGAAGGGTCTGTAGTGTCCAGCTTGTCTCTTTATCCTGAGATCCCTTTCCCTGTGCCTTGCAAGTGAGCAGGGGCAGAGGGCACGGTGCAAAAGGCTGTATCAGGAGACAGGCTGGCATCAGCGGCACTGCGATTTCCCACCAGTCACAACATTTCTGACACCCAAGTAAGGAGGAGGAGGGAAGGTGCCTGTGCCCAGGGCGGGGAGATGTACTCTTCCTCCAGCCCTGGAAAATCCAGGGCTATCAGGAGGCAACACTCCCCACAACGTGTCCCTCGGCCCCTGCCCCACTGCTGCCACCTTCCAGCACTACACCTCACCACGAACATCACCCAGTTCATTTTGCAGCCCATTAGTGAGAAATAAATATTAATATAATATGATATTATTCTGATGAAAGTGAAAAATGTGACTATAATAAGGCTATCGTGTTCTATTGGATTAATATGCCTGTTAATTACCAACAGTTCCTGTGGTCTTCAGCCTAACGGATGGCCCTTGGTGAACAGCGCTCGGCTCTCACCTCCAGGAGGTTCCTAAGGCTCAAAGCGACCCCAGGATGATGCTGGCGGGTAGATAACTCAGCCCATCGTGTGCCCTTCTGTTTGGAAGCCAGTACAAGAACAAGGGAGCAGCCACCAGCACCTTCAACCACAAGGACAGGCAGTGGGGACAGCACCTGGAGCACAAGCACGTGGCTCCAGACACCTTAGAGGCTCCTGGGTGCCCTGGGAGGTCCCTTCTCTCAGCTGCATCTCCTTGTCAGTGCTCGACATCTAAACTTCAGAGGTTGAAGTAGTGATCCATGCCCCAATCCGTGTCAACCACACAACTTTGCCAAAATTTCCTGCTCACCCCCATCATTCCTTTAAACTTCCCACCCCAGCTTTGCAAACTTTCCATCCATCTCCCAAACTGATGCACAAATTCCCATCAAACCATCATTCTGGGGACATTTGCTCCTTCCTGACACGTGCACATTCCCCCGGGGAAGCAGAACGGATAAGCTGACACCTCTAAGGAGGTCTGGAGATGAAAAATGTTATAGATGTGACAAATATGTGTCAGCCCTAGGGCTGGCAGCTGCCGTGCCCTGTCCCAAGCCACCCACGTGCTGTGTGCTGGGACCCAATCCTCCAGCCAGTCTTGGAAGACATTGGCTGAGGGAAATGCCACAGCCTCCTGCCAGTGCTCCTCTCCCTTTAAAATGTTATTTAAGAAGTTTTTGCCAGCTTTACTTTGCACAGCCTGGTGCTGTTCATTTTAGGTTTGCTAGAAATGTTCTCCAGCTGAATAGTGAGTGAAATAAATTCAAATCCTACTCTGCAAATGACACTGCACATAAATATTCAGTAAATTAGCAGCACACTTTTATAGATTTATCAGTCATTGCTGGCACAGAATGACAGGCAATGTTGTAGCTGAAATATTAATGCTGACAAATTAATGATTTCTGAGTAAATGATGTCATTTTTGCACCGTTTCATTAAAATTTACTCACTTTCAATATCAGCTTCATTTCTACGCCAAAAAAAAATTAAAATCATTTTCATTCTCTTTCTCTCTCTCTTTTCCTGTAGGAGCCTTTTTTGAACCCAAAGGGCATAAATTTCCTACCACTCTGCCCTGAGGAAGAAGAGGGGCTGAAGTTTGCAGAGAGAGAGCAGGAAGCAGAGCTCCTCGCTGTTCCAGCATCCCTGTCCCACCCTGCACAGGACCCTGTCCCTGCACTGCACTCGATTGGAAGCTATGAAATAATCCCCTGCTTTCACTGGGACTCTTGCTACCGAGCTCCATCAACACCTGCAACCAACGCTAGTGTTGGCTGATACTCTACTGCAAATTCTGTTTGTGCAGCAGACAGAAGAAAACACCACAGCGACATGTTTATCACACTGGACTTCCGCATCGCATCACCAAGAACATCTGCTGCTGCCCTTCCTCATCCTGGAAGCTTCTCGGAACACCAAGCACAACTACTGAGAGGGAGAATCGACTGCAGGTGCAGGGGAGGCAGAGAGAGGGAAGTCGGTCCAGCAGACCCTACACACGCTGAGCTCCCCAGGGCATGAATGGATGGAGCAAGGTTCTCCTAAAAGGCACTGGAGCTCTCCCACCTGTTCTCCAAAGCAAAGGGGTGAGGAACACTAGGGTTCACAGCCATCTGGAGAAGAGAAAGTTGGTTTTACCGTGGCTGCCTAACAGGGATCTCCTCCCTGGAGCCTTTGCCACACGCTGCAGTCTTTGATACACCGCACTCGGTATTTTTGGCAAATTACCCCATCAAAAGCCTTCCCTCCCTGTCTGTCATCCTGGACAGGACTGGTGACATCTCTGACAGGTGACTGACAAAGAGTTGTAGTGGAGAAAAAAAAGGGGGAGGGAAAAAAAGGTAAGAAAAAAAAACAAAACAGGAGAGGGAAAAAAAGGCAGAGAGAGAGCAAGAGAGAAAGAGCCCAGAGAAGGTTTTACCCAGGATTCCCTGGGCTGAGCTATATCAGTCAATCTCCGGGCTAATTCGTGTCAGTACTTGTTTCCTATCTCCTTGAGTCTCCAGCGGAAGGTTGATAAAATTGAAGTGGAAATGAAGTTGGATGCACAGGAGGATACATACAACAATAGCCTGGTGAAATGGGTTTGTATCCCTGATACACTCTTTGGAGCATCAGGATTCGTGGTGACCTTGACAGTGTCCTTGGGAGAATAAAATAAAATAAAAGGGAGAATTTCTATCTACAACAAGAAATTTAAGCAAAGCGCTGCATTTACCACATCGACTTTGTGGTGTGAAGGAGCGACGCTGGCTCCCAGCGCTGTGGACTCAGCTGATTTATCCAGTGGGAGTTTTTGTTTGCACAAGCCCATCCCCAGCTCTCTATCTAAAATGCAAAGAGAGCACCTTGTTGTAGCAATAGAAGATACCTGTCTCTTGTATGAAAGTCTCCGTTGCCTCAACCAGTCGTTGATGAACAGAAGAAAACTTGTCACAGTTTAAATAAAACATACTTCCAGGTGCGTGTACAGCGTGTTGCTTGCCAGGCTGCCTGGACCACTTGTCAATACTGCACAAGCTGAATCTCTGAGCAGAACTCCATCGACGCACTCGTGGTTTAATACAAGATGAATCTCTGTTTGCCAGCCCCACTTAAAATGAAAATGCTGAGAATATCTGTAGGGAGATGGAGACAGGAGATGGGGAGAGAGCCTATGGAAGCGTTCACAGCACAGAAAAAGAGGAGTTGCTGAAGCACCTGCTGACTGATGGAAACACTAAGTGTCCAGGTTTATGGAAAGCCAAAGGGTGGATCAGATGAGCAGCTCTGGTGGGATCCTCCCCTTTTGGTTTCCTGAGGGAACTCGCTAGCAACCTTTCTGTCCTGCCGGAATAAAGTATCAAGGGTTTGCCATAAAACTCAGAGCTGCGCATGTTTTTGACAGGGCTAGAGAAAGGAGAGAGCGTACAGGTGTCTGTTTTAATTGCAGATAACCACAAAGAAGGAGCCGTTTTTCTGTAGCAGCTTTCTCTGTTACTTGTAGATCTTCTAGACTTGAGGCTCAGCATTGATGCTGGGGCTGGAAGACTCTGCACGTGCAGCAGAGGCACAGTGCTGGCAGCACCTTGCTCGTAGCTCTGGGGAGACACAAGCAGGGAAGCTCTCCCTCTGGGGAGATCGAGTTCATATGACATCAGGTTTGTTAATTCTAATTTGGTGGCACTGACGGTAGGCAACAAGGATACATCGGTAGAACTGATATTTTCCCTGGACATGCTCTGTACACCAATGAACACAGCTGGGATGCAGCACCTTGCTCAGAAATCTCAAAGCTTTTGCAGATTGCTTCAAGGGAGACAGATTTGAAGCAGCAGGTTTAGGGCTCTTTGCTCAAGAAGAGGCAGTTTCCAAAACTGGTGCAGAACATTGAACAAAATCATGTAACAACGTCAAAACAAACAGATCCTGGGAATCCTCAAAGCAATGCCAATTTGGATGAGATCATGGAAAACTGCAGCTTCTCATGGTTTATCTTGCCTGGTCCTTAGTCCCAGCAGTTCCCAACAAAGTGAAAGTGCAGTTAAGACCCAGTATTTGCAAGAAATAAAAACCAAACCTATGGTATATCTCCCACTGGGAAGGGAATGGCAGCAGCCCCGTTCCTGATGGTGATGTACCTTGAGCCACCAAGCACCCACAATCACCAGCGGCATCGAGCAGGCACCACTCCTCGTACACAGTCCCGGATCTGGCTGATAAGAACCAGCTGGGTTTTTCCACTCTGATAGCTGTGAGAAACTGATGACAACCTGTTTGACCGCTGACCTCTGAACTTGACCCCCTGCTAATACCTTCAGCTGCTGATTGTCATGGGTGGCTGGCAGAGCCCTTTGTCTTTTGCTGTTTTGGAGTCCAGACAGATAAATGATTTCTATTTGTCCTTTGGCGCAACGGAAGAGCTGATCGATATTATCCACGAATGATGTCAAGGATTTGTCGCCACAGCTTATGAATGACAAAACACTACCCAAAAAAACACCTTTTGGGGCAAAAGATTGAAAGCTGGAAAGGTTTATTGATTTTTGCTTTCTTAAATAGCAGCTCAAGCCACAAAAGAGAAAACGAAAAGCTTTGTGTGCTAAAATGCAGCAAAAAGCTTCCTCGAGAACAACGATTAGATCAGCTCTTGCATTTAAGTACTGTGCGCCTAGCCACAGTCAACTGCTCAATTTTGTCTGCTAAGCCCACTACAATTTCTACTCATTTTTCCTTATTTCAAAAGCGCTTGTATAGTGAAATACCAGCCTCTGGAATGAAATGCTTCTCTGCTTTTGGCCACCGGTCAGTCAGGAGAAGGTTATGCATCTCCCATGTGGGCAGGCAGCAAGCTTGGAAGAGCAGAAGAAAAGCTTTTAAGTCCAAGCACTTGAAAGATGGGCTTAGGTCTCACCTCTGCCCCGGACACACCTGGAAAACCACCAAGGCCCCTTCGCACCACTGTGGGGCAATGGATGCTCTGGACACACGGCAATCTGCTATGCTCTCTTTCTCCCTCTCTCCCTCCTAATCCTACCATGTGCAGGAGGAGACCATGGTGCAGGACATTCCCTAGGCAAACACAAATTTAAGAAAGCGTTGTTGAAATTAAACAGGTTTTCCCCCAGATATTTACCCACGACCCTGGTTTTGTGCCACCTCCTCTGGAAAATGCGATATTTAGCTTCTCCAGGAGTCTGGGGAGAACTGCCTTCCCACCTCAGAGCCCCCCTGTGCAGCACACGGTGTCTGTGGGTACCCCCACCCCTGGTTTCTAGAGCTGAGTGTGACTGAGCTAAAGTCAAGGCTCCCATTGCCTGCTATAATCAAGTAAAGCCCCTCTAAAAAGGGGCCCAGACACCTCACACAGGGAAGGTGGCTGCGATACACTGAACCGCAGTGACGAACACCCACTGGCCTGGCCTCACCAGCACCAAGAACCCAATGGGAGGTGACAGCAGAGTCAGAGTCAAATCCCACTAATGTCCCACTAGTGTCCCACTGACCACTGCACTCACTCTAGCTCCCGGCCACCTTTGCTACTTCAAGGAGTCTTTCACAAGCACAACATACATGGAAATCAGTTACACGGACAAAGAGCTAAATTCACTCTCTGCCAGGAGAGAAACCTGCTTGTGTTTTACAAATTAACATGCCTCCTCCAGAGGTGACTCTGGGTTCAGAGCCATGCAGAAACATCTGCATGTTGCAAGACCGACCTTCTGAAACCACCAGTCCCCAGGATAGTTCATTGCTCTTCTGCACAGGGCAGAGCATTTTCTGCACATCCAGCATTTCTGCAAGTCCGTTTACAACAGAAGTCCCCCAGCAGTCCTTTGTCCTAAATCACAGCCCAGCTGGGACCAGCCTCTACAACACTGGGTTCTCAAGTTCTAAACTGCAGTGTTGTTGGGGAAATAATTTATTTCTTTGCAGATACATTTTAAAAAGTTATTTTTCCACAAGCTTTCAAGTAAGATTTCATGAGTAGCAGAGAAACAAGGAGTGGGATTTCCAACACAGGGTCCACCCTACATGAAACCAGAGAGTCTTTCCCAGCTCCCACCTAGTCCCAGCCTCACTTGAAGTTCAGTGAACCTTGCCCAGCCCTCAGGTAGTGATAAATGCCTGCTCAGGGTCACAGGGGTTTGGTTTCAGCTGCATAAGGCCTGGGTCCAGAGAGGGGATTACCTTGGTTTAAAAGGCTGGAGCTCACTGGGGTGAGGGAGGCTTCTCCTCCCAGTATGGTGGATCTGCACGAGTAACAAAACTCCGCAGATATTTTTGCTTGGGAACTTTGACTACTGGGATGAGACAGCACTTGGAAGACTCCTGTTGTGAGGACACAGAGAACATAAACACATCAGGACTAAAAAGTGCCTTCATCTCTAGCTACAGACAACTTTTCTGTATCTGTTGCAGGAAAACTTGGTGCTGTTTGATCCGTGTTCCTCCAAAAAGTCCACACAAGCCTCCCAAGGTGCAGGAACATTCACCTCCTGGCTTACACCCACAACGGCATTACAAATTATCTAAACCACTGAATGCTCTTTGGTCAAGTCATTTCTCTTCTCCCCTTTGAGCTTTTATTTTGATCTGTGAAGTGTGTCCCACCGCCGGTGCCAAAGGAAGTTCCCGAGACAATGTATGCTGTGTTGTGCTCATGGCACTCGCCTCTTCATTTGTACTCCTCGGGGAGCTTGACAGCTCGTTTCCCTAAATTTACACAGCTCACATTTCATCTATATATTATTCATTATGAAAGAATCTAAATTCCTACACAATATCCTGAATCAGAGAGTAAACTGATTTAAGCACCTGGCTAACAAGCTGGGTGGCTCCAGCTCTGGGCTTTTAACCAGATGCTCATTAAAAAGCACAGCCTGGCCTCTACTTTTAGAATTGTGACTTATTAAAAAATGCTTTAAATCTGAACCCAGCCCCCAAAGGAAGGAACCAAGGAATTCTGCTCATCCCTGGAAAACTTGGCCTCAGCTTTCCTGCAAATGACATTTTACACTCTGCTTGCAGCAGTGAAGATGCTTCTAAGAAAGTGTTTTCTGAGTAATAAAACATCTCCAAGTGTAGGGATTAGACATAATCCAATTCCTTTATCAAATAAAGATGCCATCATAGGCTTTGAAATACAAAAGAAGAAGTTCCCTCACTGTTTTCCATCTTACAATTATATCACATAACACTCACCAGAGGCTTGGCCGGTGCCGCAGACACCAGCGCTGCGACATAATGAGAAATGGAAAGGGCTCGGCCTCCCCTGCCACCTGCTTACACTTCTGCATAATCTGGTGAGAGAGGGATTAATCCCTACATTTTGATTTTCCATCTGCATTGCATCAAAGGTAACCCCTGTCAATCCGGAGACATAACCCATGTGTAAGAGCAGGAAATACCCTGCTTCACCACAGATTTTGCTGTGACAAACGCGACGCTTTCTTTAGGGGTCTGTTTGTTTAATTGAATTTTACGCACGGATAAAATGTTTTCTGAAATTTCCACTCTGGGTGTTGTAATTAAAACTGGTGAACTTGAGACAGACTAGCAACTATTGTAAAGCTGTCTTTGTCTGCTATTTGAATACCAGCAGCGATGTTTAGCTCTGCAGTCGGGGTTTGCTTTAGGATGCCAAGCGCTTTCTAAACAAGGTGCAACTTGAAGCAACATTCATCAGCTGAGAAGCACATCTGGTTAAAGGATAAGAATACTTTCCCTCAAAAAAGGAGGCAGAAAAGAAACAGGACAGGTAAACCAAGACAAAAAAAAAACCTCCACCCCAAACTCTACAAAAGCTCCAACTTCCTTCAAAGCTCAGGAGCTGTTGTGTTTTCAAACTGATCTGATTTCCCCTTCGCTCCAGTGATTGTGCACATTGCAGCAAGAAGGGTCCTGGCTGCTATTGCTGCTTGAGGAATGACTCTGAAAGGGCATTTCAGCGGGCTGGCCAAGAATGCTCCATGCTAAGACCCCCAAAACTGAAAGAAAAATCCCAGGAGAAACCTGAAATCATGAGCAATCAGAAGAGATGTTGCATCCATTGACTTAAAATGGGCACGGTTTAGTATTTGATAGGAATGGTTGGACTCGATGATCCAGTGGGTCTCTTCCAACCTGGTTATTCTATGATTCTATGATAATGAAAAACCTTGCATTCCAGCTGTGGGTTCAGATGAGAGGTTTCTCTAAAGAACTATACTCTGTATAGAAGAGTAATGAAATATCCTGGGGATCAGTGGTTTCAGAAGCTCAATCAGGCAGCAGCAAGGAGGAGCTGGATGTGGAGTCAGAAGCATTCACACATTGCAGAGAGACAGAGGGTTCCATATCTGAACTCCCTCACATGAACTCCGCATAAGTGCCTCCACAACAGATTGAGTCCAAGTGTAACTCTACCACCAGAAGAACTAAGATCTTAATTTCATAACATCAAGCCTCATTCTATTTGACATTGACTTTTCCTCTAAGTCTCAGTGCAAATCCACAAAACCAGTCCATGTATCACAGCAGAATGAGAAATAAAACTCAAAAAATACATTTATGATTCTTTCTCTGGAGCTGGCAGCAAACGCTCAGTAAAGTCACCAAACATCAGCAGAGGAAATGCTTGATTCCCTTGAATTTTGCTCCACCCTTTGGCAGTACAGATCATGTAAAGAAGCCCTGTAAGGGACTTGTATTACAGAGTAGGGTTGGTGGGAATCGAGGGCCATGGGCTAGTGCTAAGCTTTTCCTTTCTCCGCGTTGTCCTGTTTCTCTGTCATTTTATCTGCACGAGTCGGAGCCCAACAGCCCGATGTGAATTAGCGGAGGGGCTATTCACCACCTGTTTGAACTGTCAAGTTATGTGGGAAAGCATATCAATTAACAGCCGTGATTATCTCATCAGACTTCCCATCTGACAAAACAGTCACCCCCTTTCCAGCCTAATCCCCCCGGAAAGCCCTGGCTGGGGCTGTGTGCGGGGCAGGGAGCAGAGCGAGGGGCAGCAATGCCCGCGCCCAGGCTCTGCACTTCCCCGTGTGCAGCCAAGTAGTTTCACCCCGCAGACAGCAGGTATTTGGGTTAAATTCCCAGGAGCCTCCTATGTTCCCTTATAGCTTAAAAAGCTGGGACACTGGCCAGGAAAAAGGACCTTCCCTGACCTGCTCTTAACCCCCGAGGAAAGTTACACAAACTCTTTCACGCTTCGCTGAGATTGCTGTGTAGGAGTTGGCCAAAACAATACTTTCCCTTGTGTTTGCCTACCTTATTAAATATCAATTAATATTTATGGAAGTTTATAAACAGTGCAGCTTTGGTTTCAAGGGTGCTTAGAAATCTGATCTCCTCCTCCTTTCCCTCCCCCCAGCAGCATTTCTCCTGCTCACTGCTGCATGGTGAGAGCCCCCA
This sequence comes from Piaya cayana, assembly GCA_013389865.1. NCBI lineage: Eukaryota > Metazoa > Chordata > Aves > Cuculiformes > Coccyzidae > Piaya > Piaya cayana. Next base: position 85,091 of record WAAB01000847.1, read on the forward strand.
GCTCCTCCACAAAGTGATGGGGCTGGGGGTTCCCAGGGCTGGGGGGTTCCCTCTGTGCCCCAGCCCTGGTCCCACTGCCTGCAGCCTCTCAGAACACCCCCAGCCCCCCACCAGCCTCCTCATCCCTGGCCCTGGGTCCAAGGGAAATGCGGTGGCACAGACGGGTACTAGAACAGGATCAGGCCCAATGGATTTATACCAAGTAATCTGTATTTATTTTAAGTCCATTCTCCGTTTTTCCCCCTATTGACACACTACTTTGTTTTAAATTATGTTTAATTTAAAAGATTTTTCTGTACCCTTATTTCCTAGGAAGAGGCTTTCTAAAAGGCTCCTGCTGATTAATTGTTGCTGGGCTCCTGCCAAGTGTTGAAAGTTTTACATGTAAAGAGAAAATACGTCTCTCTCTCCACTTGCCCATGCCTTTTCTGTTTGGTACTTCAGTCTATTTTACAAACATATGGCCTGTCATTCAAGGCAGAGAGCACCATCCTGCTGTCAATATTTCCCTCCCCATCACGAAGATTAACATCAGAGGCTCCGGCGGCTGAGGCTGGGGCTTCTCGCCTCTCACCCGAGTCCCATGCTGCTCTTTGCCATGCAGCAAACACACTCCCTGCAACAACTGAACACCATTGAGAAATTACTCCTGCTCATGCTTTCACTCCTCTGCTTATTTTTACTGGATAAATCAACACAGCACAGATGTTCATTGCCCCATTTTTCACAGTCCCTTTAAAATTTTCTCTTTACTATTTGTAGCAACTTGGAATACTGGAAGTTTAATAATATTAAAACGCAAATAATTTTTTGCCTGCCCTTGGCTTACCCTTCACAGCAAACCAGGTACCGTGGTATCCTATGGCAGGTTTGACACCACTGTGGCAGTAGCTGTAAGATATTATAGTGACTTCCTTTTATTTTCCAAATACAGACCAGAGTCAACACTGACAGTGCTTTGCAGTTATTTCTGTAGCACAAGTTCCACCTGCCAAGTGCCACAGAGAACAAGGAGGTGCCAGGGATGGGCACAGGGAAGGAGCTGCTGCCAGGATCCACTGCAGGATCTCAGGCAAATCATTTTGCCGTTCTGTGCCTGAGCTTTGTCACCAGATAAAGCAACGCCTACAACATCTTAGCTGAGATACATCAAAATGCATCACCCTGGATGCATTCTCCTCCCTGAGCATCCCCTTCTGTGGAACAGGCACCTCTTTAGGCGAGCTGCAAAGGCTCAGGACATCAGCAGCTCATCCCATTTGTGTGGGGAAGGCTGTGGTTACCCTCAGCCATGGGCAACCTATGCCAAGGCGCAGGGGCTGGAAGAAAAGCAGCACCAGCCCTGGCAGCTTATATGCCAAGGGCCATCGCAGGGAGCATCTGAAGGCGATTAGGTAAGAGGGTGTCAGGTTTAATGCATCAGACAAACCTATGTGCTTGGCCTGCCAGACCCTGCAATCTGAGAGTTTAAGAGAGGGATTTAGGGTTGGATTCCTTTCTGGGCTTCCAAAAATAAACTTTGGCAAGTCCGATTTAAAAGCAACATTCATTAGAGGGAATCAGCTTCAGAAAAATCTGCTACATTTCTGGAAGCACATGGCCTGTGGACCATAGGAAGGAATAGTCAAGAAAAAAACAACAACCCCAAATGAAAACAATCCCCACCAGCAAATAAACCCCTTAATCTCATGCACGGTTGTTATTTTTCACCCTTTCTCTCCATATTCACCTCCCAAACCTATCGCCATTCAATGCAGAAAAGTAGCTGTGATATTTTAATAGCTCAGATCAATAGCAACCCCCTCCATCTCTCTCTTTTTCAACCTCCAAAATTATTTTAGGCAAGACTAGGTTCATTTTATCCTTATTTATTTATTACTTAATCGTTAGAGAACCCTTGAGGCAAAATAGCCTCGTTTGCAAGAAAGATCAGGTGCCAGAAGCAGCAAAGGCAGAGCTACAAATCAGTATGCAAACCAGCTTCAATCCACCAGCATAATGGTCTCCAATAAGCACATGTGTTATTTGCTTACATTACTTAACACAGTTTAACACGTATTTTTAAACAGAACACTTGTTTATAAGAGCCACAATATGGAAGGGCAAGAAGTTGTTTCCAACTCATAATAAAAACTGGAAAAGGCACTTAGGAGGGGGAGGCACATCTATCCCAAACAACACTCAGCAATCGATTTTTGCCTCGTTAGCATGTCCCATGAAAGATACCCTATCTATCCGTTAAGTGTTGATCCTACATGTTGCTCCTAAATCTTTAGATTTGTTATTGTTAATTATTATTTATACAACTTAATTTACTTTGGAACTGTAGAAGGCATCGAATTAGCCTCTCAGTGGGAAGAACTTCTCGTATAATCATAGAATCACCAGGTTGGAAAAGACCCACTGGATCATCGAGTCCAATCATTCCTTATCAATCACTAAACCATGTCCTTCAGCACCTCATCCACCCGTCTCCTTCTGTTCTGCAGCACATTAAAAACACTCCCCAGATCTCCTGCTCCGATTTAGCCCTATAGAAACAGAGAGGTAAATTTGGTTAAGATGGGACCTTTGTGGTCACTAAAAAGAGGGGTGGTCTCAGTGCCTCCTCACACCCGTGGAATGTATTTCCGTATCACTCACCCTCCAATTATGTCCAAGGGACATAAAGGCCTCTCTGCTGGAATAAAGCCACCTATTGAAGTCAAACACGTGAACCTTGCCAACTTTTAAAATTAGTTGTTTGTTGTTAGAGGTTTTCTTAGCTGTATTTCCCCAGTTCCAATGATTAAAGGATCCTCTCATTTCTTTTCCTCATCCCTATATAGGGAGACAGGTACTAGATCAATCAGATAACTGGCATTAAGATGTCACTTCAACAATAGCTTGTTCTGAATGGTGAAAATAGTGAAGACTCAGATGAAAGAGGTGGGCTGAGAAACATGTACGAGTCCCCATGCCATGGGCTGGAAGGCGGCAGGAGGATAACACGATATGTCATGCTAAGGACATCTAAAAGAAGAAGGAAGGGAGGAATCAGCTAATGAAGTGGTAACACATCCCCACGAAAGATTACCCATCTTCAACTCCAGACACGGAGTCAGAGGGGTGATGACTGCAGTCAAACTCAATAACAAGCACATTATAGAGGGGTATTTAAGTGTCAGCAAACTTAAGGCTATATGTCTGAAGGTACATTTCTTTAATGAATAGTTTTGTTGTCCAGAGATATTTACAGCCTGTGTTGGCAGCACTGCAATAACCCCACTGTACACGGCTGCTTACGGAATAAAATTACTTGCCTTAACCAAGCATACTGTAAATTTTCAGGAGCCAGTGTCCTGTTGAAAGCAGGGCTTTGCTGTGCATGCCAGCACTTGATTTAAGGTAACGTGCACCTTTCTGCTTTGTGTTCTTTGTCTTCACAAGAGATCCTCTCTTGTACAACACAGGAGCAGAGTGTACCTTGTTCTAGGGGTGCTAACAACAGGATGGGGCTTACACCGAAAGGGCTGTCAAACACTGGAACTGGCTGCTCAAGGAAGCAGTGAAGTTACCATCCCTGGGGGTATTTAAAAGATATGTGGATGTGGCATCTGAGGACACAGTTCAGTGGAGGACTTGCGAGTACAAGGTTTACAGTTGGACTTGATGACCTTAAAGGTCCTTTCCAACCTAAACAATTCTGTGATTCTGTGCCCAGGGTCACCCTGTGGCCCAAAGCAGTGCATCCTCAAAGGAATTTGTGTGCAGCGAGACCTGATTTTGCAGAGATTTATAGACAGGACTGAACTTAAAGGGGTATCCTTCTGTTCTCAAACAAAACCCTTCCTCAGGACGTGAGCACACATACAAGAGCATAGGGCTGAGTAGTTCAGCCAGATTTGTGCTTTCCTAGCATGAAGGAAAGTCAGAAGGAACCTAGGAGCTTGGTTAAGCATTTCCTTTGGGTGGGCAGTTTTGCTATGCCCAAATCTGGAATGTGGCTTGGAGATCTCTGCTCCCAAATTTCAGACATTACCTCAGAAGCCTCCAACAAGACCAGAGTGAGCTGTCTAAGCTAATTTGGGCCTTATCTCATGTGTAGAACAATGATGATTTCGGAACTGTCTATATTTTTCAGCGCACTTGTGTTTCACATGAATATACACACATATAGAAGAGAAGGAAATACGCAGAAAATGAGACATTCGTAGGAGGAAAATTGAGGTAAGACAAAAACCAAAAAATACATCAGGACTATAGAAAAAGTTGTAAAGTTTCCAGACAGCAGAGCATGAATGAGAGCCAAGAGATGGCCATTGGAAACAGGGCTTTCCATGCCCTTAGCTCTCTGCTTGTTGTGTCCTCCAGGGATAAGGAAAAAGGAGCAAAACGTAGCTAACCATTAATTGTACAACCCAAAGCTTTTCAAAAAGCCCTTTCAACCACAAAAGATATTATTCTCCCACTTAATAAAAGCTTACCCCAAAATCCTACCATTGATAGCATCAACCTTTAGCCTGCGATGCTGGAGTGACCTGAAGCCATCGGGTCTGAGGCCCCGCTCTTAACCCCAGTGTACGAAAACACTTGCTAAGTGACCTGCCGATTGATTTACAGTACAGTGAGGGGACAGTGGATTAACAGTGTGTATAGCTGGATCAGCTTCCAAGGTAGAAAACAATCCCAGCCTGCTTTAGATCCGTGCGTGGGAAATTTAGCATCGCCCTTTCCAAAGCTCATTTGCAATTTACACTCCCAGAGGTTTTTCTTTTTTTTTTTTTTTACAGCAGCAGCAATCAGTCGATCAGTCTCTAGTAAGCCAAACATCCCAAACTTCCACAGAGCAGCATGGTTTCTCCTCCCACTCATCCCTCTTGTTTGTGTTACTTCCAAAGGCAGGTATTTTCCCGAGAGGCCCAAGGAAGAAGGGAGCAGGCAGTGAACCCAAGCACACAACCTTGTCTTGGCTGAAGACTATGGGAAGGAGGAAGAGTGTGAGATGCAGCTCTCCTGCATATTCAGGGAGCAATACCACAGCACAAAGGAAAAATCACTACATGAAAATACGTGATGCAATAAGGTAACATCGTAATAGGGAAGAATTTGTCCAAAGGTACCAAAGTGAATTGCTCTGTTGGAATAAATAAGGAAAAATACACTGTTCTCAAGAGTAAAGGCTACTGCACTGGCTGAGCTGACACAGAAGCAAGGTGCCCATCTGGCATAGCAATAAGAGCAATGTGGCTGGGTTGGCACTGGGAGCTACCTGTGCTGGGAATGGAAAACACAAGCCAAGGTGGTTCCACTGCTGTTGGGCACTAGTTGTGACACTGCCCAGGTGTGCTGCGCATGGCCTTTTGCTTGAAAAAACATAGTAACATTAAATTTTGTTTTAAAAAAAAAAGCCCAGGTAGAGGTGTTGATCTGCCTGTTCGCAAGCACAGCGTGTGGGCAGCACTTCTGGGCTCCCTGCAGGGGCTCCCCTCTCCCTGCTTGGACTTTCCTCCTCCAGCTCCACATACAAACCTCAGAGGCAGCAGATTTCAGAATCCATTTATCAAACTATTGCAAAGCAAACATTGAGTGAGAAATTGGAAACCAAAACAAAGTGTAAGATATTCAGAAATAATAAAAACTGTTTTGGGAACCAAAACAGAAGCAGAGGGAATCCCGAGACTTTTCATATACTTCACAGTGTAATGAAACGTGATTCCAGGGAGGCAATTCAGTAACAGAATGACTTATCCTAGAGAGCCAGAAATGCTCCAAAATCAGATCACAGATTTCATTAGTGCTGTTCATACCATCCTGACAGCAGCTAGAAACAACATGTCTGAGTGAACAGTCACCAGGGCCCCTAAAAGCAGCTCCAGTACCTCAGGAAACTAAGGCACCAAATCTGAGGAGTGCTGGGATGAAGTCTCCATCGGCAGCACTCACAAATATCGCTCACCTGCTTTTTATTTTCTTCATTTTATTTTTGGGGCTGAGATGAGGATCACCACTGACAATCCCAGTAAAGATTACATTTACCCTCAGGAGTCTCTAAAGAGACTTTTGAAAAACACTTCGGTTTTGGGGCTTTGGGAATGGATAAGATTTCACAAATCACCAAGTCCTGCAGTACCTGTTTCCTTAATCCTTTTAAATGCCCTTCTGCCCAACACACAGTTCTTGTCACACAAACTGGATGCTTTGCTATTATTATCCCAGTATCCTGTCCAGGGGCAATGTACAGCGCACACAGGCTCACTGTGTTTAAAGTTTGCCTTTCAAGTGGCATTGCTTTCTGCCCATTTCTCTTTCCTTCCACTGGACTAGGAAAACACAAACCCACACGCTTCCTCAGAGCTGTCTGGGGCAGCATATGTCTGCCAAGAACAAAGACGCACATCAGTTCAAAGGACTAGGAAAAAGAGGATGATGGATGTGATACTGAGAATTTCCACTCACTGCAGTCCCTAGCATCATACAGTCTGAAATGGATAGAGTGTCCGCTCTCAGCCTAAGCTATTTTTTTTTTCCAGAGGTCACCTGTGAAGTACAAGAAGTTCTCATTCCACTCTAAGGCACTGGTGTCGACCATCGCCACAGGCAACACAGCAAATGCTGGACCTGCCCCAGCCCAGATGCACCAATGATGCTTTGGCAGATGTCTTTTAGGAGAGTACATCCCCAAAGCACCAGCTACCCACCACTCCACAGATCTGTGAGGCCCTGTTTCTTCTTCTACCTTAGCCAATCCCCTCCTGTCATGCTCCATTCATCTGTATTTGTAAGTGTTAATGCTGCACCAAAGTGCTGTGCTCTCCTCCTCCCCCAAGTGCTTTTGCAGTTTGCCTTTTGCTGTTTTCCAAGCCAGTACCTGCCATGGCAAAGCTGCGTGCTGAGCTCTACTTGCAGAGCTGGGGTGGCTCTGCCATCCCCTCCCTCCATGCTGCCACCTGATGCGGTGATGCTGCCACAACAAGAGATCAAACCTGGGCACCAGGGCAAGGATGTACCAGAGCCGGGGATATCACACCTCCCCACCTGAGGGACCTTCCAGACACAGATCTGCATCAAGTCCTTTCTTCACACTCAGGTTATTTAAAGACTTGCTAACAACTGAACCAAGGACACTGCCACTGAGTTCCGTTGTTCCTCAGAGTGTAAGGATGTGACACCCAGTCAAGGTGGCACAGACCATATCAGTTCATCAAACACAGGGCTGATGGCATAGGGAAACACCGGAGCTCACACCGCTCTTCCACCGGAGCACATGGAGCATGGGGAGCCATGGCAGCACCGTCCCTGTTGGGAGAGCTTCTCCAAGGGACTGCCACCAGCCTTTGGAGGAGGATGAGCCCTTGCAGACCAGCTGCAGCTCGCCCTAGGGACTCAGTGGGGTTTTTCCACTCATCCATAAAGACAAACTGATCCCATCTCGCTATGGCCTGGAAAACCCCACTGACAGCTTCAATTTCAAGTTGTTATTAAACAGGACCAGAGCACAGCTGCTGACAACTGCAAGAGGCTCCAAGTCTGCTATAACAGAAAAGTTGCTCCTTCCTCCTCCTTCCCTGGTGTCGTGCAGCCAGTCTGCAGCAGAGCACGAAGGGCATGGTTGGGAGCAAACCCCTTCTCTTTTGAACCAGGGAGGATAAAGTTTGGCAGAGCCATTCACCAAGAACGTTCCCCAACACCCAAAGTGCGCATGTGCGTGCACGCAGAGCCACACCATCTATCCAAAGCTGGTATGTCTCTATCCGAAGTGACACAGGCAACAAAAGGGATGTTCCCCCCACCACCCGTCCCCATCTATTGAGTGATACAGATGGGCAGTTCGGGAGGACTGTGTGCACATATGCAGAGATGCTCTCATGTCCTTTGACCCCTCGTCCCTCCATCATGGGAGATCTATAACATTTACAATCCAAAAAACAAAAGAGAAGGGAGAGTAGGACCAGAATTCATCTTCCAGGCTGACACCTAGCGTTAATTAACGACTTAAAAATCAATGACATAAGGGACAGGCAGCAAATGACACCTCCACGCAGAGCCTGTCTGCTTTCAGGAGCAGGAAAAAAATATCTTTGAGGACAGCTTCGACGCACACCATACAGGAAGATGAGAAGGAGCAGTGAGGCTGCTCCCCCCCAGACCACTGCTGTCTGCCTGTTCAATCTCCCTAAGTTCCCCCACTTTATTTTTCCATTTCCTAGCCACCAGAGTGCCGTGTTTGGGTTTCCCTGGGGATGCTGCTCCCAAAGGTAGGGAAAGCTTGATGTGTTTTAAAGCTGAGCGTGCAGCAAAAGCACTGAAAGGCCTACAGGGGAAGTGAATTTTTTAAAAGCTGCAAGAGATGTTCTCTACTGCACATTTTGGGGGTGCAAAAGGCCAGTGCTCTGCATCCACCCAGGCCTGTCCGGTCCTGGCCCACAGCTCGGGGTTTGTTCCAGGCATCCTGTACCGCAGGTGAAAGTGAGGCAGCTCCATCTATTGCTGATTTTAACAGCAGACGGCATCCCCGGAGATCCCAGGGCTTTTTACTAGTGAGTCTGTTTTTACACCCAGGCACCTCCACTGCTCAATAAAATTGCTTGTGATACACATCACCATGGATAACCTGGGGCCCAGTGGTTTTGCTTTAAACCTATAAGAAAAATCAACTTTGTGAGTAGCCAAAGCGTTGCTCACAGCACAAACATAGCCAAGGTACTACCAATGCCATGGGGTGTTGCATCCCCATCTAGACTTGCAGCCTAGCAGCCGTGCAGGCACAGCTGTGGATGGCTCTGTCTGGCACAAGCGTGGGGCAGGGTGCCAACCAGTCCCTCCAACAGGGCTAACCAGCATCTCCCATGCACACATCAAACCAGAAATGGCAGAAGGCAATTACACGTCGACTTTAAGTTGGGAAAATACAGATGTATTTACAGACACACTTTGGAGTTTAGCTCACAAGCCATCAGAAAGGCATGTTTATTACTTCCAGAGGTGACAAAAGAGAGGCCAATCCTGCACCACGGCCCTCGTGGCTGTGCTCATACAGCAGAGAATCCCTGCCTCACTACCAAGCATCAGGTAAACTGAGACTGAGAGGCAATTGCTGATTCAGGTGGGATGACAGGCAAGGTATCTCTAGTGAGCTTGCAGCTCCCGCTGCCCATGCCATGTTAGCACTCGCAGTGGGGATGGTGCTGGGAGAAATAAGTGGCTGTGCCCTCTCCTAAGCACAGTATAGACAATGTTTATTGTGGCGAGAGCACCCTTAGGCTCAAACTGTATCTCCCTTGTATCCCACGACATGCACCATTCTGCACACTAATTAAACCAAACCAAACCAACCCAACCCAACGCATGTGGGATCCTCAAAGGCAAAGGGGTAGTGCTCTAGTTCCCAGATGCTGCCCGTGCCCAGGCTTCAGTCCTTCTCCTGCTGGAAAAGCCCTGCTCCCATGAAACTTGTGTGCAGGAGCTGTGTGGAGGGACGGTCCGGGAGAGCAGATGGTGTGCCTTTTTTTTTTTTTTTTTGAAGAACAAACCTTTCTAGAATACTAAATCTTACAGGAGCTGTAAATGTCAAATTTAAATTCATACTTTGTACCACCTTTGATTTCAAAGAGGATTACACCTATTCGCTGAAAGCAAAGCAACACCAAAGCTACATGAAATGGAATTACGACTACTTAGGCCTTTTTCTATTGCCTCTTTATATTGTTAACTCCTTCCAATTCATTAAGTCTAATCCTTATTAGGCTAAGTAACACACATATGAATAGACAGGACTGGACACAGGAGCATATGTGCCTTTTGTATCACTTCCTGGTTAATCCCTAGCCCGGGGAGGGGACAGACATGGGGAGAAGTGGCCGACCCTCGCCCGCGCTGGCCAAGCAGCGTGCCGCCCTGTGGGGAGCACCGCGTGGGCCACTGAGCCGCCCCGGGCGGCCACCCCAGTGCCTCGCTTTGTTAATCAATCTGCTACGGAGGGAGGGCACCCGGGGTGCCGCTCTGTTATGGAAATCTGCCGGACTTCAGCAGTCCTGGTGCTCCGACACCAACTTTATAAGCGTGTCCTGACAAAGCAGGAAATTTCACAAGGTGGGGAGAGAGGGATGAGGAACACATGCATTTGGTGGGAGAGGGAAGAGCCTATTTACAGTTTGCCATCCAAAATCATTCCTAACCATAGTATTTTCTCCATCCCTGGGCTCCCTCTGCTCTGTTTATGGACTTGCAGCTCAAGTACCAAGAGCAGGAAAGGGCTATAAACTGTGTCCTTTAGCAGCGTGCAGGAGCACTGGGGGTGTCCACCTCGCACAGGCACGCTCCTCTGGCACATTTATAACCTGGTACAGCAACAGGAAAAGCTTGACTCCACGCTGAGCCACACACACAGCAGAAGCGGCTCCCCTCACACGCTCCCTGCAGAAAAACAAGGGGTAAAATTCTGCTTTCCCAGGCAAGATGTAAACCAAAAACGACCTGCGTGGAAGTCAGTGGAGTTACACAGCAGTGAGTGAGAAGGGAATCAGCTGAAGTATATAAAACAGATATTTATACAGCACCAGCATTGCTCATAGTGTTTTAAAAACAATAAAGCAGCAGCTTATAGAGTCTCTTGCATATTGTGGACATGAAATAAAGCCAAGACAGGAGCTAGAACATCTAATTCCCTGGCTACAAGGAAGAGAGAGTGATTCAGGTTTACAGGGTGCCATTCAGTTTTATGACAATATCTCCTAATACAGCAGGTTTATCAATTGAGCAAAAAGGCACAACGGGGTGTGTTATTATTGGAGCCTAATCTCACGCCTCGGGTGTGTTGTGCGAGGCACGAGGGCAAAAGGCCACACCACTGTGTGATTATCTAACAGCAATGCACACTCAGGATGCCGTGTCTGGATTATAAAGTGGATTGGCTTAGGCTTTAAAATGAAATGTTAACATTTGTTGCTTAGGTTTCAACTGAGGATGGCTCTCCCTGCTGTGGGTATAAAGCACGAGTAGGATATGGACAGTGGAAAAGCAAATCTCCTGCTCGGTTTCCTCCAGTCTCCACTCTGCTGGTGAGGCTGCCCATGGCCTTGGGGTGTCACATTTACTCTGACCTAACATGCAAGAGAAGAAAGTATCTTCTTAAGCCTTAATAATGAGTTGGAACATACAATTATGCACATAAAGCAAAAAGTACAAGTTACCTGGCCACAGAAAGACTCCCTGAGCCCATCACCAGCTCCTTGCTGAAGGTCAATATAATCTAAGCTTTGGCCATGGAGAAACCCAGCTCCTGCACCTACTGTGGGTCTTAGTCTTCCCATTCATTAAATGGAGATAACTTCTTGTTTCTCCATAGGTGTTCCTGAGGTCTAAGAAGCTGTCTGAGATCCCAGACATGTACGCTGCATCATAAACAGCATCTGTGCAGGAGCCACTGATCGGAAGACTTGCAGGTGTATGAATAGAGTGCTCCTTGTTGGATCAGTCCCACTTGCACCAGTGGGATCTACGGGCACACACTGCATACCCGGAGGGAGGACACTACCCTACAGGTTTTAATTAGCACTCTTCTACCAGCAAAGTTCCTGTCTATTGTCACTTAATTACTGTGTATCTACCCCAACAGACATTAAGATTTCCCTATGACCTCTCGCTCTCTACACCCTTGTCATTCTCTCTCTCAGAGCCCCGTGTGACACTGGGGAAACATGGAGCAACTTCTTAATTAATTGGACTAATTAGCCTCCTAGATGGCTGGACAGCTGGACCCTATCTCCTCCCTGATCTCTTCGTGGAGGGAACAATCAAATCGTGGTTTGTTTCTCCAGAGTTGACAAAGTCTCAGCATTGCCCGTGATCTGGTTCCTATTAACCCGACTCCCCCGAGAGCACTGCAGAGGATGAAGACATTTTCCCTTTGGCTAATGAAGTCCGCAGCAAGACCACGCTATCACCAGAACAGCACCTGGTAGCCTTATAAAGGGTCAAGGTTTCCTCTCAATCCCTTCCCTGTTTCGCAGCATTTATAACGTGGCTGTAAAAATTTGCTCTGGCTTGAAACCCTCCCTGCTGGGTCCCAGCCTCACACTGTAATTCTTTACACCCCCAAAACTATGTTTATGCCTTTTTTTTTAACCCTTTGAATCAAACCTGATTTTTAAAAGTCATCCATTATTTGACCTGAAATAGTGGACTTCCCAAAAAAATATTTTTCTCTTCTGTGTCTATTTGCACAGACAGCCCCTGGGACCTCTCACTGTCTGGGACTCCCTCCTGACCCACACCTCCTGTGGGCAGAGCACTTGCCTCCTCCTCTTGCTCTGTAAACAGTGGTATTTCCATTCAGGCAAAGGTTTAGATAACACCACAACTGCAAGGGTTAACCTGCATAGCTAGATTTTTTTTCCTTTATTCTCAGAATGGATGGACTTCTACTGGTTTTCAATGCTTTTCTGCCTTTAGAGAGCTCAGAAGTACCTTTGATTCACAACGAGAACACGGGGAATAATTAGTCCAGACTGTCAACTATATGAGTAAAGAAAGCAAGAAGAGCACGGAGCCAACCTTGGAAAGTGGCTACTGAGCTAGGGTGTGGGGCTTAGGTCCAAGATAAGCAGAGAGAAGCCACCGAGCTTTATCAAGCATGTTACTAGGAATTAACGCAACACACCAAGGGTTGTGTTGGAGAGCAGGGAGCGCGTTGTCCCTCTGGTTGATGGATAGCTCTCAGACACAAATACACCTTGCTGACTTGTATTTGTGCTCATACAAATATCTGTGTCCGCATGGCAATCTGTCATCAACTGATACAAAACAAGAGACTGAGCAAAGGGAACCTAGGAGAAAACTGAAAGCAGAACTGCATGCAGTTCACAACCAGGGTTAGGAAAAGTAGGGAAAGGAGGCAGCTGGTAAAATAACATTAGCAAGAAAAGTTTAATATATTGAACCGACACAACTCAGCGTGGGCTGCCAGAACTTTGGGCTTGGCTGCCATCCTGTTATCCAAACAGACAGACCTCAAGCTCTGCAAATTAAGTGTCCAGACATAACCAAAGACACAGCTAAATGTATGTACATCCTCACAGATCTCTCTGCTTCAGCCCAGGGCAAACCCTGGAAAGAGCTTCTCAGGAACTCGTAGCTCTGTTGGAACTGGATTGCTGCATCCAGCATCCCATCTCCTCACTGCTCATCAGATGTTTCTACTGACCCTATTGCTGCCTTATGTATTTCTCCAAAGGCAGGTTTTGATCAGAAGGGGAAAGTCACAGTTCCAGTGTGCTGTTGCTGCACATCCACACACTATAAACTGCAAAGGAAACAAGATAAAACCATTTGCTATTTCCAGAGAAATTTTGCAATTCTCAAAGTGCCGAGACTATTTCTGCTTTGCTGGATGCCACCTCCACCTAGAAACAATGAGGATTTTTTTTCCTTCCATTCTATGTTATTTTTTTACAAGATGTTCTTCCCAAATAATACAGCTTTAAAAGAAATGAGGAACAGCAAGCATCCATCTGGAGATTTAAAACAAATACACTTGGTGCATTTTGGAAGCAAATTCGAAACAGCTGAATGATGCAGCAGGAGGGAAATGCGAGGCGGCCACAGTAGGTTGACAGACGAGAAGCAAAGGAACCGTTAGCTACAGGAGCAGCAACAGTAACATAAAAGACAGCTATCAAGTGCTGAAACAGGCATAGTGTAAGAAGCACTTTCCAGAGGAATAAAAAGATACAGGCTTCATTTACATCAGCTCAGGAACTGTGCGCTAGGGTGGTTCTGGTTTTACTGGCATCCAGCCTATTGGCAGGGTTCGTATAATTGGGTTGCAAGGAAAGCAAGCAGGCAAGAAAAGCACTTCTCCAGCACAAACACAGAGCCAACGTGCCTCCTCCTCATCTACAGCGGCTCGCAGAATTGTCACAGGGACTAAATTGCAATAGACAAGTGAGCGCATCTGGGCAGGCTCTTTGGCTCTTCCCTCTTGGTCACAGCAGGCAGGAGCTCAAGGAACTTTCCTAAGTACCAGAAGTTAAACAGTGTAACAGAAAAGGGAGGAGCTGAAGTTTCCCAAGCTGCTCAGGAGTCTAGCAGACTTCACTCCCTTTCATCCATATGCAAGGCTGGGCATCTAAACCCCCTACCTGGCTTTAGAAAACTCTGGCTGTAGGAGCTAATGGTCACTGCTCTAGGATCCTCACATGGCCCTTCGAGCTGTCAGGTTTTGTACTAGACTGAAATGAGAATAAGTGGGAAAAGGGAGTAAATAATACAAATGGAAGACTATTTTTCAAGAATTTGTTCTTTCAGGGCATGCTATGGCATACAGAGGTGACCAAATTTCAGGTGTTTTGATCCTTAGTCAAGCAAATGATCAATTAGTTCATCTCAGCTTTGGGGGAGCCTATTGTGTTCCTCAAGCAGGACTTTGACCAGCTCAGAGCCAGCAAGTCCGTGAATTCTTGCAAGAGTAAAAAATTGACTCAAAGAATGCAAGGGAACCTCAGGGCTTGAATTGCCTGAAAGTCAGGGCTCCAAACCAGCAGGTCCTTGGATTGAAATGCCAGCGAGATCCACTGAGCTCCTCCTGGCTGGGCTCTGACCTGAACTCACATCCAGGAATTTAATAGCAATTCCTGTGGCTCATCCACAACTTTGCTTTTTTCCCCAAAATAGCATTATAAAGACATTCAGCCTTTATTTGTAAAACTTGTGAGTGATGGAGCATCCACCATATCCCCTGGCAATTTTCTCCAATGGTTAATTACTGTGACTGTCAAAACACACACTTCAATTCTCATTTGAATTTCTCTGCCATCACTTTCCAACCATGGAACCTAGTTATGTGTGTATATATATATATATTTTTTTTTTACTACTCAGCTCTAAGGTCTTTTACTGCCTTTTATTCTTCCTGCTTTGATATTTGTAGATTATGACCATATTGTATTTTAAACTTTTCTCATGTAAAGATTGGTTTGAACTCTTTGGCACCTGATACGAGAAAGGGACAAGGATTGCAGGCATGAGGGGCTGTACGTATATGAGAAGAAAAGCAACCAAGCCCTAAAGAGCAACCTGTACAACCCACTCATGTACCCATGCTGCCTTTTTTGCATATTACATAAACAAGAGTAATTTAAACACATAGAAGAGAAGAGTTTAGAAGTCAAAGACATCAAAAGATCCCCAAGAGCTTGCCTGTTGGTCAAATAAATGAACTAAATGAAGTCCACTCTTGCTAAACACAGCACTCCCCAGCATCTGAACCCAGACACCATCAAAGGGATGGTACAGCCTATTTCCCAGTGACTCTCATGCCTGGAGCACTGAGCCTCCACCTCCCATTTGCTTTTAGGGGGGGCAGGGGACACAAGGGAGGCTGAATATGCCCCCCGAAGAGCCTTGTACCTCCCACCGATCCTGGGGAGCAGCTTCCAATTCACTGGCAAAACACCAACTATTACCTTTTTAACTCATGTATTTTCAATACATACAAAGAACTTGTACAACAAGGTTTTGCTGTGGTCAATAATCCCTGAAATGATGTTTTCAACAAACCTCATTTCAAGTCTAGATCTGGAGTAGAGAAGTGATTGGATGAAAAGCCATTATATGACTGCTGTAATTTATTCTGCAGAGAGCTAAAACCACCAATTATCTGACATGAATGACACCACTTCTTTTTCTTACCAACACAAAGGTGCACAGTATCTATTTTCTGAGATCTAATTTAAATTTTAAAAAACCTCCTATGTTTAAATAAAAGGTGGTGGATGCAAACCAGCTCGAGTCAGAAATACTGGGCAGAAGTGAGAAATTGAAGTCAAGGCCAGCGTTCCATCCCCAGGTCCCCTGGCTTTCACCCGGGTTCCTTGGGGAAGCGGCAGCCGGCGTTTCTAACCACGCTGTTCTGATGCTACATTAACACTGTTTACATGCAGGCAGAGCTGGGAGGAGTTGGCGTTTTATTGCTTTGACAAGTGAGAAGAAGCAGTGCTGCAAAGAGGGGGGATTTTAATTTCATGCAAGCTAGAATTATCCACGTTACACAAAGCAGAAATTGGCTGGCAGGCAACTACCGCAGGAGAGACATGAGCGTGGTTGAGTTTCTTATCTGGTGTCTTGTGAGGTCCAAGCTGCAATGGCCAGCTGCCTTGAGTAGGTTATGAAGTTGAGCGAAAAGCCTGGAAAATCCACTATATAAAATCTGAGGTGTTTATTTCACGGGCAGCATCCTCTGCCACATTCTCCACCCACAACACCCTTCTCTGGATGGGAAAGCCAGTGACCAACTTGCTGGACCAAATTAATTAAACTTTATTCACTCACTAACACCAACCAGAGAGCAACTGCTTATTTTAGAACCTCAATTATTTCCCATCCTCTCCTCCAGAAGGACCACAGCATCAAGTGACCATTTGCACAGCATTCCTCCTGCTTCCCAGGATGCCAGCACCACCTGGGACCCAGAAGCTTCACTGCAGCAGTTTGGGTCCAAGCAGCGGTTGAATGCTGCTGGGGATGATGCTGAGCAGGGGCAGAAAGCTCAGCTGACGCTTCAGCTGTTAATTTACTGCAGGGAAAGGCTACTGCTGCTATATACTGGTTTATGGCAAACAGGGCAACACCTTTTAAACTGACAAATGTGAGTGACACATGGGAAGCCTTTGACAACATCTTGCTGGTTTGCTGAAAGGGGATGGAGGAAAGCAGGCTGGATCATAAAACACAGGCTTTCATCTTCCACAAAAAATTTACAAGCAAGAGCAGGAAGATAAATATAATTACAATATTCTGAAAAGCTCTGTACACAGGTGCATCTATTTCTAATATTCACCAGGGGAATTACAATGTCTTTGTTCTGTGGTATGGAATATTCAGACAGAAAGGTACCCTCGCGCTCTACACAGACAAACATAATTCCTTGTATTGAACAAGAGAGTTGTCCGATAGAAGAGGGGAGACTAAGATTTCCCTTTCTCATGTTTGATCTTAGATGCTGATTGCTGGAGCTCGGTGTAGGGCAGGGAATAAAGTAGGTAGGGCCCTTCAGTAACCACTTGATATCTGAGAGCCCAGGGCAAGCCAAGGAAAGGCAGCACAGGCACAGGAACTTGGCTCGGTTGAAGCCACCCTCTCGCTGACTCTCAGCACCTTCAGGGGTGCGGAGGGTAACGCTGACCTGCCTCACCAAGAAATATCAGACATAAATGCTTAACTGGGCACTTTGAAACCCCTGAATTAAATGACAGCATCATAAATCCACAATATTACTTCAGAATGTCATTAAAGTTGCTGATGTTTCAGGTCAAATCTGAGTTTGAAACTCTGAACAATCCAAAGAAAATCATTACCTCTCAGAAGGGAAAAAATATCCTTTATGGGATAGGGATATATAGTTTTCTAAACTAGTTTGAACTTACAGCAGCAGCTCCTATTTACCTTGAAAAATCACTTCATAAACTCCAATTCCAGGTCTAAAAAGAAGGCAAACACTTTTTATGGACTGCCTCAGTTCATTTAGTTCAATTCATCATAGCTTTGTTGATGTAACTTGTGAGCGAATCTGTTCATGCCGAGCAGCTTTATGCCAGCACAGTCCTTTAGGGATGGTAAGTGAGATGACTCTGAGCTGTCACTTTCTCCTCCTGATGTTTTACAGCCGCTGCTGCTGTAGGTGGTTTCTGCTTTTCCTATCATGGTGACATCTGAGTGCCGCTTCCAATGAGGCCAAATGGCCAAGTTCTAGCAGGGTTTGGACACTGGGAATTAATCAAAGTTCAACGTTTATGTCCTGTGCTCAATTTATCAGCACAACCAACCACTCCAAGTGAGGACACCTGGGTTTTCCTTCTGGTTTTCTTTCCCAGCTTTGCAGAATGGGGGTAGTTTGGTCACAGAAAGCCACCTTAGATCCCCACAGCTGGTCCTGTTTAGCATAAACCCCCTCAAATTCCCTATCTGATCAGGGCATGTCACTAACCTGCCTGAGAGCCAGTTCATCAGCTGCAAGTAGGTATGTGTGACATGCCTAGCGGTGTCTGGAGCTAAATGCTGATTATTTTAACCCTTTCCTGTGAGAGTGAGCCAGAGGGCAGGAAGCTGAGCTGCCTGCCTTTGGTTGTTTGTCACCCTCCTGTATCGGGACAGACTTTGAATGTTTCCATTTTCATCTTTACCATATACTCTTTAAAAAACAAGCACATGGGGCTGATGACACTCGAGTAGGCACCATGTGATGAGTTAGAGGTTAACTTCTCCTGGAAGCCTTTAAACATAAAAATTTTACATGTTTCAGTGTCTGTCTTTGGTATTGCACTTGTCCTGCTGGGGAAGTGCAGGAGGGATCGGGCCAGTAGGCAGTTTTGGAGGTGCTTGCAGCTTTCCTTCTCTCCCTGCTGAGAAGAGAAGGCAAAAGCGATGCTCCTGTGACTCCCAGCTCCCTGGCGCACACACTCCCTTCGCTGATCTGCAACATATTGTCTCTGACTCATCCGCCTTTCAAGAGCGGAGTTAGCAAGCTGCGAGGAAGGGAGGGATGCCTCTGCGGTACCCACGCTGAGACCAGGGTGAAAGCTGCCAAAGGCAGAGCCCTCTGCCAGGCACAGCGCTATCCACCCCCGGAAAAATAGGGCAATCGCGCTTGCAGCCCTGGAAGCAAACGCTGAAACCCTTGAGAGATTTAACTCATTAAACTTGCCACATGTGATGGAGATGCTATCCAGCCTGTTGTAAAGAGGTCTAGAAAATAGCTGCTGCATAGTTTTAAAGTGGCTGCTATTAAGATGTTTTAAAGAGGCCGAGTGGGTGAGTTTGCGTGTACAAGTGCAAGTGAGAGGGAGAGAGAGCACATGCAAGCAAGCAAAAGAAATATTACATGAAATAAAGAACCAATTAAAGGGGGGACACAGTCTCTTCAGAATGATTGGCTCTGTCTAAGCTGAGAACCAGAGCATTTAACCTTTTGTTTGTGTTTCATGGAAACGTTGCCTTGCTATCTGCCGGGGTCACAAGCAGGTCACAGCCACAAACCATCCCCACCACCGCCACTTGCCGTAAATCACCATGGCCAGGGTACAGCCTGTGCCCAGGCTGGGCTCAGCCTGGCCCTACCTGATATGCCTGTCACCCCTGGAAGTGGTATTGGGATGGTAATCAGGCACAAATAGGATTTTGGTGGCTGTGGCTGCTGTTTGAAGAACTAGAAGATATCCAGAGCTGAACAGAACACATTTTGCAGTAGTGGGGGCACTTCTGCATCATTACAGTGACTGGTTGGGGTGCTACGGTTGAGGTTGTGTCAGCTTTACAATAGGATTGATTCTACCCCAGCACTCACGTTGGGAGCAAAGTTGGCACTTGGAGTCCATCCAGGAGAGAAATGAGAGACTCAAATCTTCCTTTCAGAGGAGCTTTCATTCCAAGATTGTATGTGAACACAAGATCATTTTAAAATCAATCGCTAGGATACAAATAGAAAGGGAATGGTTTACCAACAACTAAGACATCTCCAAACCTCTCACTTTGAAAGAGGACTCAGCCAAAGAGACCATTCTAGTTAGTTAACTATGCAGGCCTGAGCTGGGTCCATTGACGAAGCACAGCTTCAGCTGGGACATGCAGCTCTAAAGCCAATACACAAGACAGACTGAAACACCGAAAATCCCCACAGGGCAGCAGGAATGATTTACTCAGCATGTTAGAGACTGGAGTTCCTCACGGAATCAGCTGATGGAGCCCCACCAAGCAAAATCTTGTCCCTGTGTTTCCCCTTGCAGCTCTCTGGGCAGGGGAAGCAGCGCAGGGCTCCCCGCTCCTCCACAGCCAGTTCCCAGACTTTGTTCCCTCTAATAAGCACAGGACATGATGGAGAAAAACTTTACTAACCCCTAGCCACATCTCCCTTCTCAATTAACAGCAATTTTGTCATCTTTTGCCCATCTACCAGATGACAGCAACATCTTTCTAGCAAATGATATTAGTTAAGTGCCATTAATTAAGCAGACCATGGAGTAAGATAATAAAATGAAAGCAGGGGATGGTGATATGTCCCCTTTGTGGTCATGAAGCATTAGAAAACCAAAAGTGGATTTTTGCTTTTAAAAGCAGATTTACCTTTCTGCTACAAAATTCACATTTTCACACTTGTTCTGGGGTGCAACAATAATACAATGTGTGTACCTCAGGTGTATTGAGAGGTGCCCATCCAAAGCTGGAGGTGCTTGATCTGTAGGTTACCTTCAAGGGATTGTCCTGAAGCGATGCAGACAGTAAGGAAGACCAGATTTTGTATAACGGATGAATAAAAAGCTTTTACCTCAAGCAAGAGGTTTTCAGCCAAAATAAAAACTGTACAGGAAAACGTTAATTTCATCAACCGTCCAGCTTTTTGAAGAAAAATGGAATCCAAAATATCCAAAATCTTGCAATGAAGCAGATCAAGCAGAGGGCAATTTTTAAACACACATTTGAAAAACAAAGACTGATTTATAATCAACCAAATTACTCCTTTCTGCTCAGTTTTCCAATAAAATACGGAACTTTTGGAAGTCCACTAAGAGGGAAGGAATTATCGTCTCCTTGGCAGATGACTAAAAAACTGCTGTGAGGCAAGCAGAGAAGCATACTGCTTCACAGAGTGACCGTGGACGCATCTATGCACAAGAGCTTAGCTTATTTGCTTACTCGGTAATCAAATAAATTGTTTCACTCCCTCTCTCTAGGCGCAAGTCCTCTATTTATTCCTTATGCTTTAGTCACCAAGCACTGGTGCAGCAAGCCTCCCTGCACACACTGCAAAATGGTGCTGAAAAGTAGCGCAAGCTCACTCACCCTCTGCTCCCACACAACCAGGCAGCTGCTGCCAGTGCGATCGGTGTTAGCCTCACACCAAAATACTGGTGGTGTTCACTCGAGATGGAGAAAGGATTCATGATGCCCACATCCTGCTGCACGTGTTGCATCACACAGCGCACACGGTGGATTTGGGACACCCGTGCATCCCAAGGTGACCTGCAAACTCTTTTCACGGCCAATTTAAACTCATTCACATCAGCACTGTGGACATCTCTGCTGCTGTTTCTTCTCACTGTGTGTCCTTCACTCATCTCACATGAACTCTTTTTCTACCAGCTCATCATTTGTGTATTAACTCTCGATTAGTTCAGAGCCAGCCTGATTTCTCTGCCCCCTGCCCTAACACGTTAATGGAGAATTTGTACCAGCAAAGCAAAACAGCCTCTTTGCCTGTGAGACTTCGCTTAAACAAAGCCAGAGCAGGACAAAGCTGGCAGAGATTGCAGCCCCCATTGCCCATCTACCTGCAAAGGGGAAGGATGATCTTGGGGAAGGGCAGCCTGCGGTTCTTGCTACTCTAATCTTTCCTGACTTGCTTTCACACATTTTCATTGGATGCCCTTAAATATTTTGACTTTCAAAACTACAAACAAAAGAGACCAAATGCACCATAACCTCCATCACTGGGTTTCACAGGCCACCACAACAGCGCCTATGAAGGTCCCATTGTAACCCAGGAGCATCAAACAGATCATGACCCTGTGCTGCTCCCACAAGTGCTATGCTTCTTTTCTGGAACTGCGGTGCCAGTGCCCTTACATCCCTATGCTGAATCTCCTCCTTTCCACCAGAGAGACATCAGGGACCTCCTGCATGGCAGGGAAGGGGAAATCTGGTCTTATTTAATGTTACCTAGATCAAAAAGGCCCTGATCAATTCTAAAGCCTCATGCTTTGCCCATTCCCAACAGAAAGACATGGGATGCCTACACTGAAGATCCAGCACAGGAGGAGTGAATGGTGAAGACTGCAATAGCAAATGAGGGTGCTCAATACCCACATACTGTAATGAAGAGCACGGAGCTGGGAGATCCCCCAGCAATGCCCCAAAGCAAGCGGCCCCTTGCCAACACTCAGGAACTGTGTGCTGGTCCTGGTGCTAAAGAGCCCCTGGAGAGCAAGAAGCTGCCACTGCCCAACTCCAGGATCTCCCACAAATACCAAGACACACAAGGAGATACGAGGAGATAAAATTTCTAGTGTCAGAGACAAATCCAAATAAATGGAAAAGCAGGGGAAAGTACACAGCTATGCTTTAAGAGGGAGGGAGAGGGCTCCAGTGGTTCAAAAGAGTCAGAAAAAAAACAACTCTGAGGTCCTGGTTCATCATCACAAGTTAAATGTGGATCTAGTTCTGTTCATGCAGATCCTGCACTTAAAAAAAAAAAAAAAAAAGACAACCCATCCTAAACATTCATAATGTGCATTGCTAACTGCATATTGCACCTCCAATCATTTGTATGACAGAAAAGGAACCTAATCCCGAATCTGAAAAACTATGTGATGGAGGATTTACAGTATTAGAAGGCAAACAGTGGCAGGTGTAATTAGGAGAAAAATTTGTCATGCTCTTGACTCTAGGAGAGAATGAAAGGTCTGGAATAGCAATCTCCCAAGTGTTTACCCAATGTGAGCGCACACAAGATGGAAAGCACATTTCCAACCACGGACAGATTAATATTTGATGCCAGAAAGAGAAATGCACGCTGTTCATGTTTATTTAGGATATTGTGAAATACAGTGAAATTTGCAATTTTATTGGATTCAGGGGTTCTGTGTTTTTGAAAAGTCCTAAGCTACTGTATGTTGTATAAGAAGCACATATGTTAGTAGTTTAGACATGCCAGCTGCAGAGAATGAAAGGGCTTCCCCTCCCCCTGATTTTAAAGAAGAAAAAAGATATAAAAAGATTAGCCGCAGGATAAACTGGGAAAACTCCACTGAGCTTTCTGTGTCTCTTAATTCTAATTTTAGTGGCTAGAACTGACACAAAGGAAAATTATATCTAGGTTACTTTGTCAGTCATTGCAACTCTGAAATGTGGTATTAAAGCAATGCACTCTTCTAATGGGCTGTGATGAGACCCAGCCTTACAGGTATTTTGCTCTGCCCAGCAAGGGTGTAGTTCAGGCAGGCGTGGTGATCATCACCTCCCTGTCCCAAATCCGCTGCCAGCACTACAGGCATTTCTGGAACTGTAAGTACACAAACAGCCAGCTCCGCCCCACACAGTGAGTGCTCCTCAGGGAAACTTGGCCACCCTTTCCTAAGCAACATCCGGACACTGAGGTTTTGCCACCAGGATTCCCAGGATGATGGCAGCAAATAAATCAGTGTGGAGTCTGAACATGGTATCACTTTCTTTGTCTACCCTTCCACTAATTCATGAACAAACTGTTTGAAGGAATCACCCATATGGCCAGCTCTCCCACAAATTGCTGTGCAGACAACCTGCCTCCCCAAAGCTGCCCCTGCCCACGAGCCACACGAACTCCCCTGATGTTTGCCACCCCAGGAGCAGCTTTTTTCTCCAGAAATAAGAAATTTGATCACACATAAAGAAAAACAATGTAGAAAATTATATAGACATGCATTAACCACATACAAATGCTCGTGCACAGCATGAACCTTCATCAGACTCTTCTGGAACATGCTGCCCAGTGAGGGGGTTGAGTCACCTTCCCTGGGGGTGTTTAAGGGATGGGTGGACGAGGTGCTGAAGGGCATGGTTTAGTGATTGATAGGAATGGTTGGACTCGATGATCTGATGGGTCTTTTCCAACCTGGTAATTCTATGATTCTATGATTTGCGAGCTGGGCTCTGCCTGCTGGTTTGGGGGTTGGATGCAGCCAGCCAGAGCTGGTGCATAGAAACCAGGAATAGGACCGGATTGCAGGCAATCCTATGATCCCTGTCCTCCCTGCATAAACTCATGCCCTCTCCAGTGTTGTGTGATGCAAACACCTTTGTACCTGTCCCTTTAGCCTTTTCCCACTCATAACCCTGGAAAACTTAACCCTGGAAAACTTGACCCTGGAAAAGCAAACCCTGCTACCTGCTTTTTGGCACCAGTTTCAGAGTGCTAGTATCAGACAAGGCATACAATCTGAATTTCTGCACGAGGGTGGTAGAGGTCGGGCTGGAAAAGCAGTACTGATTTATCCTGCCTTCCCGCATGGCAGCACAGCTCCCCGCAGCCCTGCCTTTGCTCTCAGCCGTGCAGCGCATCCCTGTATTGCTGGAGAGTGCCAGCCCTGCATCCGTACAGGCTTTGTCCCCAGAGACGCAGCCTAAGCCTTTCAGGAAGGCTCCACAAAATACAGCTGGGAAGGCGGTGATAACGTATGTTAGAGTTAAAAAGGAAATTGGGATATTCTAGGTGAAGAAAAAGAAGGCAGGTTGTTTCTTTCATCCCTCTGCCCAGTTGTGAGCCCAATAAAAGGGAGATATTATTCTCCTACACATCATTGGGCAGGAGAGGAAGTGTGTGACAGCTTCCATATTCCCTGCACAGGCTGGGGAAGGAGGAGGACAGGAAAATTCTACTCTTCCACTCAGAGGCAGAGACACGGGTACCTGGTCTCCTCACAGTGATCCATTGCACACGAAGAAATGGGTTGCAGAAGCAGACACGTAATTTGTAGCTGGAGGAAGGATTGTTTGTATCAGAGGGAAGGAAATGGAGGAAGAAGGGAATAAATGGCCAAATGAAGAAAACACATTGAGGGAGGCAAAACCTAGAAAGGGAAGAGATGCAGGCAAAAAGGCAAGGAAAAAAAAATAGTTGAAGTAATAAATAAGGCAGGTTAATGAAGAACTGAAAAAGATGTAGGGAAATAATCATATCAATATGTCGCAGTATGAAAAGAGGGAACAGCAGAGGCAAAAGGTGAGATGGGAAGAAGAACATATGTGAAGGTTACGCAGCACCTTCATTCACTCTTGTACCAAGCGTGTTGGCTCCCATTAAAATATGTAAAGTGCCCAAATTGGCACATAGGCTGCACGACCTCACACTCAAGAATAAATGACCCAAAATGGTGAAGTCGGAGTCAGCCTCAACTCCTTTGTGAACAGAGGCGCATTTCACAGCTCTTAAGACAATTGAAATACAAGCAAAACCAATTGATTAACCCAGCAATGCCTTGATGGGCAGCAGGTAGAGAGGAGAGGAGGACGCACATTATCCATGTGCTGCTTACGGGGCTGCCAATTCGTTCCAGGCTTTTGTGGCACTGCACTAAACCTTGACATACGATTGAAAAACATCTCGGAAACTTTAGGAATTAAAACCACTCTGAGTATCATAACAGATTATACTACCTGTGAGTGTGTATCTCATACACAAAACCCAATTCATTTATATAAACCCCACAAAACCCCATTTAATATAGCTGCGTATGTGAGTACACACTGAAGTCTCCTAAGAGGTTTGCACGAGACAGACTTTTCCATGAACCCTGTGCAGCTAAAATTAGTATGAAAATGGTGGTGTTTCATAAAAGAAAGATATGTGGATGCCCGTAAGTGCCATTTTATTTCTCAGTGAGAGGATAAAGTGTTTTTTCCTACATAATTTTTGATGTAGAGGCTAAATTAGGCCCGAGAAGAGGGACAATACAACTTTAAACATCATTAGTATTCAGTCTACGTAAGCCAACCAACAGCAGTTATGTATTTTTGCAAGTATGCATATAATTTATTGTGGAGAACACAATTTACATGGGTAGTCGATGCCTGTTTTATAGCCTCACAAATAGATGTATGAACTCAAGCATATAATGGCTCAACCAGCAGGCGCAAATACGTTCTAAATCTTCTAAATGTGCTTCACAAAAATGTAACTGAGGAATATAAAACAGATCAATTCTTGCATGTTATATATTGGTTTTTGATTTACAAATCTAATCTGGGAAATTTCTTTAGAAATGAGTGGATTTTTTTTTACTGAACTTCTTCTTTTACAGGATTGTGCCAGTCAAATCCTGGAGGATTCCCTTCTGCATGTGATTGGGTTTAGAGGTTTTTTTATTATTATTTTAATCTATGTAGAGAATACAGTATATATTTGTAGCATTTGATTTCATAGCTTCTGCTATGTCCTAGTACTAATTTCCTAAGGAAAGCCTTTCTGTTATTTACAAGCTCATAACACACAGTGTGTTTTATCTACGTTTGCCCTAATTAGCTTCCCAAAAAGAAAAGAAAAGGGGGGGGCGGGGGGAAGAAAAAAAGGAAAAAGAAAAACACAAACACATTACTGTGTGGATTCTTGCACATCCTAGAAAGTTGGCAGTTTCATTTCTAATTCAGGTGCAGGGGGAAGATAAAATCTGGGTGTCTGGAATAAAACACATTTCTAATGGGATGGAACGACAATCCCTTATTACCTCCCACCATTTTTCTCATAGTTTTGCTCCAAGTACAGCAAATCCCTGTGCTATATTTTTTCATAATGTATAGCTTGCTATTACCTCTCAAGAACAATTTTTATAGAGAGGGTGCCCTGTTCAATAGATCTGTAGTGTCTCCAAGGGGGAATTCACACAGGGTTTTATTTATGGTTACACTCAACTGTACCATGTTGCCAAGCTTCCCCCTTTGGATTTGTCAAAAACCCCCTCCTTTCTCCACCAAAGCCTCCGCATCACATGGGTATTAAGATATAAAGGAAATAATTATTTTGCCCTTTTAAAGACCCTTATGGCACTTGTCTGATATAACATCAAAAGAATAATAATAATTAGAAGAACAAAGTTGGATGTTTGAATATCAGAGAATGAATATTCCGAAACACACGTTTTGCTTTGAAGCACGGATTATCTAGAATCTCCAGAAAGATGATTGTTGCTGACTGACTGTATGTTTTCCAACTCACATATGAAGCATTCAGCTGTCTCTAAAGGTTTCTGGTATCATCTTTGCTGATACCAGAACACAAACAAATTAATTCTACTGTACCCCTCCAATATTCTTCAACTATATTCAAATGTTAGCCCTTTCCACATACAGCTAAGTATTTTCTGTCTAATGATAAATTTTTAAACAATAATAACTGGAAATTAAAAATAAAAGGGAAAAAAATGCTTGTCATTAAATAAAATAAATCCCACCTTGTCATGACCTTCCCTTTTGCACTAATTTCCCTTTGGATGTGGGTGTCTGAGTGTGTCTGTCTGTCTCATTTTGGGTCCCTGGCTCACGTGTGGGCACTGGCAGAGGGAGAAGGATGCAATTAAACTCATAGATTATAAAACGCATCAGGGAGCAGAAGTGGGGCATTCGGCTCCCAAAGCCCGTTGCTTCCAGCACCAAGTGTCTGGCACAGCGCGGCGGCTGATCCTGCAGCAAAGGTGAGAACAAAGGGACTGTTCTGCTCGAAGTGCAACTACGGGCACCACAAACTCTCACGGTCCTAAACTGCTGGGAGGGACAGAGCAATGTGGGAGCTCAGAGCTGCAAAATGATTTATGAGTCATAGTTGAAGGGGGGGAGGAAAAAGCAACGTTATTTAATGGCTTGGCAATGTTTTTGTTTGAGTTTTCCAACAATAAGAGAAAAGTCAGAACCCTTTGCTCTGAAGCTCTGCGAAAAAATGGATGCAAAGACAAAAATCACCCGCTGCCATTATTCCACAGTAAGAATTTTTCTTTTTCCATTGAGAAATTTATCTGATTTTTCAGAAAAGAAATCAGTATTTCTGGTTTTTACAGTAAAAAGTCTACCACTAGGCTATAAAAAGATCAGTGTCCCAAGTGACAGAAGTTGCAGGTAAAAAGGAAAAGACTCTTACAACAACAATGATATTTCATATTAAAATCCACATATTTAGTTATCACAGAAGAGCTGCAGATTCTGTCTTCCATTTCAGTAACTTCTATGACATTTTCTACCTGCCCAATTCCTGTGAAAATCCACCTGGCAAAGCCCCAAACACCCATTCTACTTTCCTGCTACAGGATCAGGTTTTCAATGTGTCTCTACCTACCAAGTGAAGATCAGAGGCAGCAGAGCCCCACGATGCCCAGTGCTATAGGAGTGATAATTGTGAATTCCTCAGATGGCTAAAAGAAGGACCTGGATTCTGCAGGAGCAGATCAACATCCCATCAGGGTGGTTGTTCACCAGCTACAAGCAAAGCACTCTCATGGCCTGCAACACCATCACACACACAAGGGGTTTTGTTTTATATAAAATGTTTGCAAGAGGCTAAATGGCAGCTCAACTGATCTTATGAGTACAAGGTGATGCAAGCCCGGCTAACAGCCCCGCATCCCCTCAGCTCCATGCCTTTGTCAAGTCAAGGACATTGGAAAATAACCTTCCTTTAGGAAAACCTTGCACAGCATTGTGCACGCCTGGGCTGGACCTGATGACCAGGCTCAACTCTCTGCTCCAGAACAGCAGCAGCAATTAAGGAAAATTTGGCAAATGAAAAAACTTCAAGTCATCCACATCCCTATTTCCCTGATCACTGAGCAGAGTCTGCACTGGTGAGGGCAGCCCTGAAGGTCAGGAGATTACACACAGCACGTATTCAGGTTAAAGCAGAGCAGCTCTTTCAAGGTGGATATTCATACACGAGGAATTTAGAGGGAGCCCAAACTCGCTTCATGTAGGACACCAAAAAAAATCACCACAACAGCTTTGCATAGAGACATTTAAACAGAAAAACATCAATAGGTCATGGAAGCATCCAGGAGGAAAAAAAACCCCTCTCTTAGGAAGGTTAAAATGAGAAAGATGAAAAAGAAGCACCTAGAAACAGTTCCACTTAAAATAAGAGATGTAAACGTTTTTCTGCCAAACAAAAAAAATTATCAGTTCACCTCAGGATAATTCTCCAGGGCCAGTCATTGCAGCTAAAGACAGTGAAAGAGCACTCTCCTATGGAAAACCAGGCTCCTAGAATACCTAGAGCTCTTAGGGGGCCCCAGTGACTCAAAACACAGAGCCAGCACACCTGCAGGTTCTCTGTCTCAGGGCATCCAGGGGTTGCTGCAGAGAGGACCTCAGCCTTACACAGGCAGCCCCGCTTCCCCAGAGCTCCAGGTTCTTGCTTTGCTCACTGAGACGTCCCAAAGCATCCAGTGCTGTGGGCAGAGAGGTGTTCAGGCAGTGACAGCCTACATGACACAAAGCCTCTTGCCAACGCTCTCATAGCCAAAGTCCTCAGTAAGGAAGTTCTGCCCAAATCTTTCACATTACTGATGGTTGTAATTAATAACTACCCTCTAAGAGCCAATATGAACATATTCCTTTTGTTAAACCATTAGTGCTGTTACAGTCACTGGAGATGGTGATAATCTAGCCCAGGAGTTCTGCAAATGTAGGCTTAGATGTGGGAGTACAACTGGAGTTAAATTTCCAGACCAAGGTACACAAAGCATCCCCACTTCATTTTAATTGATCCTGCCAAGCAAGATTGATTATCTGCGAAAGGGCATTTAACACTAAAGTAGTAAACAAGGATCTCTGCTAGGAGGAAGCAGAGATGCCATAAGCAAACAGTGATTGCTTTTAGAGAGGACAAAATCCTGTGGAAACAGGAAAAATCAGGAAAGTTTTCAAAAAAATCTTCTTGAATGGAAGGCAAAAAGCATGGCTTGCAGAGGAGGGCAGCACTGCCAGAGCTTCCATACAGTACATGACTCAGGATCTCTTTTCAAACCAAGTTTCAAGAGGAAGTTTGCCACCAGTTTTGATGGACTCAATAAGAGGGAACAGCCTAAAGCTGCCCAACTGGAAGCCACAAGTTGGCTTTGCACTGTGAGCACCCAGTGTGTCCACTGGGCTCTGGGTCTCGGTGTATCCGATGGTCACACTCGCTCTCATTATCTATTTCCTCCTTCTCAATTACAGCTTTGCCAAAATACTAACACCACAAATGGCCTCTACTTACGGTTGCAAGGGAAAAAATATTCTCTTTCTCCTTTTAAGGCAGGCTAAAATAATAATAACGGGAAAAGACACACACGCAGGGAGAATGCGCTGGCTGAAGTCACATCTTGTTCGTTCATTACAGTAACAAATGTGTTCGACAGTAATTATCCAAAGGGGAGAATTCCAAATCTTCTCATCTTGCTCTCTCCTAATTAATTAATAGTTTAAATGTCATCATGATGGGAAGTGCTCATCAGAAGCAGAATCTGCTACCATGATTTACAACTCTGCCTCCAAAGGCTCCGAAGCAGTGGCACCCCGGGGTTAAATTTAATTCAAAAATGTAAGTCTCTTATTGCGCTCCGAACCATTTTTGTACTCAAAGTCCCCCATTGAGTGAACGGTGTGAAGGGAAGATGCGGGTGAGCACTTCCTTCCCCTGGATTTTTTTTTTCTCTCATCATTAAGTTGGAAACTGAAAGATTAAATTAAAATTAGTCGTTTGTCAACTTGTTACAGATTTGTTGCAGATGGCAATTGAGGGACAAGCCTGCTGTGTTGCTGAGCAAAGCCGATCTAAAGAGGGGCCCTTGTAGTTAGTGAGTGCCTATGTCAGAGCTTCTAATCCCAGCTAGAAAGGGAGCTCAGCACTCCAGCTCAAGAACAATGAGAAAAATGATGCCGTCTGCTTGCAGAGAGTGACGTTGTCCTTGTTCCCAGACACCTTCCAGAGCACTAAGCATTTAGCCAATTAACCAGCACAGCTCTTCTCTCCCAGCAATTCTGGGCTGGAATAATTAGAATTTGCACTTAATGTAGCCTCTCCTGCTGCAAGAGGTTTGCATGGTGTTAGCAACCGCAAGCACGGTTGTGAGCAAAAGGCAGCATCAGACAAGGAGCAGAGACTTCTCCAAGGCTGACCCTCAGCTCTCTTCTACCCTTCCCCTCCAGGCAGCTCTTTGATATGGGAGCCACCAAAACCATTTCAGTGTGTGACAAACCCTGTTCCCATGAAGCAGAGGCAGATATAAAGGTTCCAGGCCACTGGATCAAGAGCAGCTCTGCAAGCCTGCAGCTCTATGCTGGTTTTCTGGCTGTGCAGCCTTTGCATCAAACAGACCCTGCAAGAGCAGGGATGCATCCCAAAGACAGAAGTCCAGGACAGGCGAGGCAGGTTGAGACTGTCCATTGGTAGCTATTCAAGAAGTTAAGATAAACAACTAACACTGAGTGCCAAGCTTGTCAAGTGCTTGCATTAGGCAAGACGATACCTGAGCTTCTGATTTCTGCATAGTTCAGTACCCACTGAAATTGTCTTTTTTTTGTGGTAACAAACTACACTTGGAGACTTAAAGGGAAGTCCTCAGAACACTAAGCCACAAAGTAAACTAATCACCAGAATGCCTAGGAATAATTAACACATTCTCCACCCTTCAGAGGTTTTTTAAAAAATACTAATTTAACTAAAACCCCTAAAAATGTGCTTTTCGAGTGACAGTGACTAATTCTATCCAACTCTTTCCAAATGAGACCACGAATATATTGTCATTAAGCATCATGTGCCTAATGTCAGAGTAACCTAAAGTGGACTTACCCTTGTGTGGAGTTAAAAAAAAAAATCAGAGAATCCTATACAATAATCTGGGGTTTTTTTTGTGAAAAATGCTCATTGTCTTCAGAGCGCCATCACTACACCAACCAGATCTTCCAGAGAAGTTAGCACCCTGTGTTCAGCAAAGCTCATTCCAGTCTGCACCTGAGTTGACAGAGCTCAAATTTTCTGCTACAAGAGGACAAGATTTAACACAATGGCAGTGAACTACTCAAGCCATTTGTCTAGAGCTGCCAGCCACGTGCCCTTCATCGACGGATCGACTGCATTTGGCTGTACGTCACATCGACATACTCACCTGCTCCAAAATAATGATACCCCATCCTTCATCTCTCCCACCTTCCCTGCACATACATGCAGACACATGCAAACAGTTCAAATTCATGAGGGAGAGAAAGGGAAATTACAGATCTTTATTTGCCAACTTTGCATATTCCCTCGCCCCCCTCTTTCCATAAAACAACTCTTTTATTCCCAAGAAGGAATGGGGGTGGGAGCTTGTTATTTTTCTATTTCAGATAAAAGGTTGGCAAAAGAAGAACCCGATTCATGTCATTGTATTTCCTTATTGTCTGCATTAACCTTCCCCATGGTTACTTGTTCTTTGTAATGTTACACTTGTCTTGCTGCAACACATGAATACCCGAGCCAATTTTGTCATGCAAATGAATTCAGTTGGATTGTAAATTGTGTGAAGGAGCATTAGTTTATCAGGAACCCGCCTGCATGCTGCACCCAACTGATTTCTCCTATTCACACCAAGAGTGCAATGTTTTCTAGTTGATCCTGAATGTCCATTCGAAAGCTGTGGGGTTTATTATTATTATTGTTATTATTTGTAAGGACTTTTACATTTGCATTTACTTATTTATTCAGTCACAAAGCTGTATTCCTTTTCTAAAGCCTGATTTATATAATCAAAACCTACGGCTATGCCATCAAAAATGAAATATTACTGCAACCCATGTTTGTATTTATTGTAAGCCTGAATGGAAGGCTTGTACCCACGTTGGTATGGAACAGATATTATAATCTGTGAGCCGTCAGGTAGATATTGTTGTTGGCATTTCACACTATAAAATGAAAATATTTCTACTACTGAGGTCGATACCTGTATTTAGAGTGACATTTCTTCAGCCAACCCTGGGGTTATCACCAATCTCGAAAGCCCACTCAGGACAGAGACACAAACACTGTATCTACAAAGAAACCTCCTTGCCTCTGGCTGCCAATCATCCCCAGGAAAGCATTGCAAGGAAATTCCTGAGCTTCCCTTAGTTCTTGCCCAAACACTCGAATCTTCACCCAATTGTAAGTCTGTGTCTACCAGTGGTGTCTGCACAACAGAGCAGAAAGCTGCCCACTGGCTTTGTTAAAGCCCTGATCCCAACATCATGCTCCATAGCTGCGATGCCCCACACTGCTATTTAGCCCAAAACTAGCACTGTCCCCGAAACTAGTGCAAATGTTCAGCCACCCCTTTGTTTCAATTCCAGGTTCATCAGAAAGAGCTCATACAACTTTGCTTTTGAACTAGAGACCAAAGCTATGACTTAATTTCAGTGCCAACAACAAAGCTGAAGCCCAGAACGCAGATCAGATATCAACAATCAACTCTTCAGCCTGCCTTGATTTGTAGTGAGAAACAAAATTATCAATAATTTGGTGGCAACAGCAGAACAAGCTCCAAATCAAGTGCAACAGCCTTATTGCTCTTCTTATCTCCCTGCGGACTAGGCACTACTTCACTAGGAAGCCACAGAAATGAAACCAGAATTCACATTTCCTCACATTTCTCTTCCAGACTTATAGATGGAGTCAATACGCTTTTAGGCATCTGCTTGATCCTACCTGATTAAACAACAGCTACCAGGGCTATCGTATGCAGCTGGAGAAATGGCAGAGACATCCTTCCTTTCCCTGCAGCATGAGATGTGCTTTGCCACACAGACCAGCCCTACACCCTCACACAAGAGCACCCAAGTGCACAGTTGGTGCTTTGTCGGGGGTGCCGCGATGCCTGCAGAGCTACTGGGAAGTCTGCAGTGCCAAAGCACTTCCAAGAGAGCCCAGCAAGGTGCTGTCCTGTCCTGAGGTGCCACAACTGCCCCATTTCCAGGGCAGTAACCTGCTGAGCAGTCATTGCAGTGACTGCTCCTCCTGCCCACCGAGCCATCCTACAACAGCAACAGAAGGTTTGTTTGAATTTTGCAGTCTTGTGAGAGCGTCAAGTGGGCTCTGACTCACAGAGGACAGCACTTCATGGTCCATGGCACAGAGGGAGAGAGAAGCAGCAAGGGCAGCTACATCCTTTTGGGCACTGCAGTAGTAAATCTAAAATGAACGGGCTGAGGAGACTACACTGGGTTTTGATCTCAGGGGACCATCACATCTAATCAGCCTTGAAATAACAATGGGAGATCAGCGGGTAGATCCTTGCCCTGCATGTGCCATATGGATAGCAGATTAGGAGCCTCCAGGGCCGCTAATCCAGCACAATCACTAAAAAGGCACTTGGTTTAGTTATTAAAGTAGGGCTTTGGGACCGGGCTCTGGCAAAGCAAGGCACTGCTAGCAAATCTTCACTGCTTCACCCAGCCTCTGGGCCTCAGTTTCTCCAACTGCAAAAAATCCTTATCCTTAGAGGGACATTGGAAACTAATTCCAATTTAGAAAGGACACGTGAAAGCTCTAGATAACCAGTGTTACAGGTGTACAGAGTGTTTTTTACAAGCTTGTCTAGTAAAAACAACTTAAGGAGCATGCTTTATCTGCTGCACACCCAGCTTGAATTTGAACATAATTCTTCTACCACCACACTGAAGATAAAAAGATCAAAGTGGTAGGCAACTGAGGATGAAAAGGGAAAAGAGCAGCACCCAGACAGAGCAACAGAAAGGAGACTTTCATCACTTTGCAGAACAGCAATCTGAAAAAAAAAATCAATCAGGAGGGCATGGAAACAATGCAACAGCAGCAATGAAGGCACCATCACCTGCATCGGACACACTCATGCTTCCCTGTCCCACCATTTTTGGTTACACCAACTGCACTGTCTCAGCATAAGCCTCCAGGTAAAGCTCTAGCCAGGGTGGGTTTTCCCAAAACAGAAGTTGAAACTCAAAGGAAAATGACGTTTTAGCTCCAGATATTTGAGGTGAGGATGAGTCCCTCCATGAGGGATGTAACTTAGCGGGAAACAATTGAGCTTGTGGGTTTGTGTATACAATAGATTTTGGAGGTCTTCCCTGCTGTGGTGCAGCCAGAGCCACACTGCTTTCTGGAGAAGCCTACCTGCACGCAGATATGCATGGGGGTACAATCGATAGGAAGGCAGCACTGGTCACTCCACAGTAAGCTCCCTCTGTATTTACTGTCGCTCTTGGGAGTAAATAGGTCTTAAGCTTGTGGCATGTCATTATAACTTTTTAGAAATAATGATGCTGCCTTTAGTTTTTTTGCTATAATTTATGCCCAATGCACTAGCGCCAGTCACTCAATACTGTAGAGTCTGCAGAGGTGGAGATAGCCCTTAATGAGAAGAGGTTTTGCCTTTATCTCCTTTATACTTCAACCATTATCTTCCCCCAGTCTATAACCATGCGGTTACCACTGACAATAATGCTCAGAGGCAACAAATGCTGATGAGTTTTCTATGCAGTCTTCACAATAAGTCTATCAAAACAACCTCGAAAAATTATGAACCCTAGTGACAGACAAATAGAACCAGCTTCAGCACGAATTTACAGCCCAAATGCAACGTTCCTTTTAATTCTTCAGGCTTTTCTTATCTCTGCTGTTCCTCTTCTGGCTAGGAGATAACAGTAATTCTTCTGTATGCTATTTTTTTTTCCAACTGAGTAAGATGTTCCTCGTGTCTTTCTGCTTGCTAAAGATAAAGGGTTAAAGACCAACTTGTGTTGGTCGCTTTGTGTTGGGGAAAAAAAAAGTAATCAGTATTCAAGAGATTGTTATCAGAGGTAAAGCTCAGAGAACAGTAATTTTGCCTGCTTCAGTTAGGGTTTTTTTTTTTTAGGTTTCTTTTTTTTTTTTTTTTTGAATGCACATAATGCCTGGAGTGTTGGGGCCAGATAAAAGAATTAGTGGCAGCGCAGGGGGACGGAAGCACAAAGTACACCGGAGAATTAGACTGTCTATCTTTGTCTCTCCCAGCTCATCCAGGCAGCCAGGGCTCGCAGCTCGTAAACAATTTAATCTTTTTGCTACAGTTAAAATACAAAGGCAGCAAACCTCCTTCTTTCCAAATGGGGAGGGGGTACGGTACGGTGGGGCAGGGGGAGAAAAGAGAGAATAGGAGGTGGCAATTATAGAAGGGAGAAATCAAAAAAGGACTAACACAAACTTTTCTGCCTCAGTTTAACCTCTCGCCTACCACCATCAGCATAATTTTTCAGCCAGAAATTCAGGAGGATATTTTATCTCAGAAGCCAGCCCCCATCTCCCATATGTTTTCTCCATCCTGTCTACTCTCCACCTCTCCCATTCCCAGCTCAAAAGCTTCCCATTGTTGGTGGCTGAAAATTCCTTCGGCTTACAGGTTAAAAAGCTAAACAGATTAACCAATGGGAGGAGGAATAAACAAGATGTGAGTCGTCTTCCCCCATCCCTGCAGAAACACATATTCAGGCTCTGCAACAAAAGTACAACACAGTTAGACCTCGCTCTTTGCCAGGCAAGAGAGTCGAGAGGTCCATAGCCCAGGAAGCAGGAAAATTCTTGTGCAGGGGCCAGGCAGGGGGGATGCAGTGCCTGAGCCCAGCCGTTTGCCCACACTGCATGTGATGGGGCTGGTGAGATCTCTTCCACCTCCATGAGAGGAAGGTGGTGGAGACTCTTGGCACTGTCGCAAGGAGTTTTGACCTTGTCTGGGCCACCACACCTGTAGTGCCTTTGAGTCACCTCCACTCACAGAGGGTTTTTCTGCAGCATCTGACATGTGGGGGTTTCCCAGCTGTCTTGTACGTGTCCCTGGTGAAGGAAATGAATTAAAAAATGTGCTTAATGTGCTAGAGGACAACAGAGGGAAATAGCTCTGGAGCTTTCCTAAATCACGGTTGAAGCTCTGGAGATGGAATCAAGGTGGACAAACCAGCCTACAGAGTCCATTGGTAACTCCTGCTCTGCAACTACTGCAACAAGCACAACTAAACAAGCAAACCCAGAAAACCAAGGGCCCAGAGGAAGAGGCAAATAACAGCAAGGCAACTTCAGCATCAGATTTCCCTTCACACCATTTATATAACACATCTATTCCACACCTCCAAATGAAATTTCCTCTCTGAGGACTCAACAGTCACTCTACTCCAACACCCAAGTGTTCAGGTCTTTGGGATAAATCCAATAGGGGTGAAATCCAATGGTTGTCTGGGATTAACAAATGAACTAAACAGTCATGGGCTGCATTGAGTAGTCGTTCCTCCTATGTGCCAATCCATATGTAAAGCCTCCATTTTTATCTGTTGGTCCTTAACCAAACTGCATGGTCACTGATTAATATCGCTCATACATGAGTGACATTTACAATATAATAACCCAAAGCATTAAAAAAACAGCCCAGGAAAGCATAACCATGTGATGGCACTTGGGATGAAAATAGCATGAGGACAGTTTGCTCTTTCTCACCACCAAATGACGTTTCCCCTGCAGACTAACATCCACCACATTAGGAAGCAGCCGCCGTAGCAGCCCCAGTCCAACCCATTGCACCTGCTGCCTTCAAGATCGCAGCAGAGAAACTTCTTTTGGTACCAAATTACTCATGGTTTAATTTTTTTTTGTTTGGTTAAAGACAAATCATGTACACAAACAATATCAGAATAGAATAGTAGAAACATAAGACTTTTTGAAGAAGAAATAGTATACCTGGCTCTAGAACAAGCTACTGAGAGCTTCTTGTATCTCCATCCAGGAATAACCAAGGGCTTTAGAAACTGCTTGAAATAGCCTCATCCACTGCTCTGAGGAGGGGCTTCTGCCTATTTGATTAAGTACAGGAGTACAAAGCAGGGGAAAGCATGTTCCACTTAAAAACATTAGCTTTCAACACTGACGACCTGTTATCCAACTATTATGTGATATTAATGGTTGCATTAGATTGGCTGTTATCCCTGTCTTCTGCTATAGGTTGATTTTAAGCAACACTTCCAAGGAGATCAACAGAAGGGTTAGGTGCTCAGGATCCTTGTTTGAGAAGGATCAAAGAGTGACAATTAGAGCTGATAACCCACAAGCCCAGAACAACAACCAGCACCACTCCGGGTAGAGATACCAGAGGAAGTAGGTGGTGAGGAGGTCTGTTCCTCTCTGGATACTAAGACAAGACAAGCAAGAGCCACTTTAGCACTACAGGACATGGATCCCAGCTGCAGGAGCTGCCCCAGGGCACAGGATAGTGATAGAAAGTGCAGCCCACCTGGGAGCATTGCAGGCTCCCAGTGCCAGCTGGAGCAGGATGGATGCACTCCAGGAGCCAGAAAGTCCTCAGGACTAATGAATGCAAGAAGAAAGTGCTGCACATCGAGCCAGAAGTGCACAGACAGGTTTCACAGTGAAAGGAAAGCAAAGCGGATGTTCACACGTGCAGTTTTGTCTGTGCTCATTGCTCCCATGAACACTAATTCCAACAGTTTTTTGCTTGCACATCTTAAGCAAAAAGGGGAAATAGTTAAACAATGTTAATACTTTTTAAATTAGTGGACGAGGAGATCCCATTTAGGAGTCAAAGGCTGCTCTCACCCAAGGTTTTGTTTTAGAAAGGAGTGCAGAAGTTAATGAACCTACAATAACCTTTAATTTTCAGTGTCCCCTCACCGTCTATTCACTTAGCATTCGTGGCAGTAGCATTGCTCCTAATGAATGACTTGGTATTCATGTAGCTCTCTCAGTATTACTTATGTGTCTGATCTCTCCTAATGGAAAAACTGATTGTCACTGGGAAGTTATAAGGAAATATTAAAAAGATCTGATCCACAGTGAAAGTTTCTTCACTGTAAATGAAACTGCCAGATGACGAATGCAAATAAATTTGGCAACCTTATTGGTACTGAAGTTTAGTGCCTTTATAATTTATACCTTTTCTGGAGAGCACCTGAACTCCAACTTTAATGGAACCAAAATCATTATGAAAAGACGAATCACCCTACTTTCTTTATCCTTCCACCAGCAATCACAGTCTCAGTCTCTCCAAGCCTCGTGTTTACATCAGCTAATTTGTTTTACATCCATGCCGAGATAAAGATTCCTCACTAAGCCAAGAGAAATTTTTCTCATTTTTAAATTATCTATATTGTGCTGTACATTTATAGAGAATCTGCGCTGCACATTCATCTCCTCCTCTCCCTTCCTGGGCACCTCTCTTCAGCCACTCACCGCTCAGACTCCCACAGCACTGGCAGAAGCTGCTGCATGAGGCAGGTGCTGCTGGGTCCCTGCCATGGGCGTTGGGAATTCCATATCCATACCCAGCAGGTCATATTCTTCCAGTTCATCACCCCCATCCACTGTATATCCTCCTCATTTGGTGCCCATGTCCCTCTGGTCAGAAATGTTCACAGTCCCCTCAATGTCTGCCACCCCATTTCTACTCTCCCAGGGCAGTTTGTAAAAAGGCAACTAGATCTCCTGACTGTCCTGATGGAGGATGCATTAAAAAGATGTAAAAAAAAAAGAGGAGACGGCATGCTCCTGCTTTCTGCTTCCATTAAAGCAGTCATAAATGACACCTCCTGGATTTCCTTTCCACCTGCACTCGCCTGGCACATCCAACACAGACCTGGCAAACAACGAGGGGCCTGGCACATAGAAAAAAATTCACTGATAAGAGTTGCATAAACCAAGAGGAGCAAAATCATTCACAATTTCCATCTGGAGAAGACCTAGGCAAACCAAGCTATGTAAACCCTCTGAAATCTTTCCTTATAATTTGTATATTTGAGCAGGCTTTGGTATTAAGTCTGAATTGATTGGGAAGATCAGTTTAGAGGCATCACACCAGAATACCAACAGGAGCTGCTATTCAACTCCACTCCCCTCCTTCCTTCTCCCTTTGTAAAATTCCCCTAGAGGTAGCAAACATCTCCTCTCCTTCAAGCACTTTACAGCAGCCTTTCTTTGGAATAATAACGCTAATGAAAAATGCATGCAAATGATTAGTTCTAGCAAAACAAATTTCCTTCCCAGAAAAGCTGAGAGTTAATACCATGCTCAGAGCCCCAGCACAGACCATGGTGCTGTTCCCCTCATTCCGTCTCTCCCTCCAGCACCTAGCCAGTTCTCCTTTCACAAAGACACCCCTTAGGCTGAGG
Organism: Piaya cayana; assembly: GCA_013389865.1. Classification (NCBI taxonomy): domain Eukaryota; kingdom Metazoa; phylum Chordata; class Aves; order Cuculiformes; family Coccyzidae; genus Piaya; species Piaya cayana. Next base: position 124,745 of record WAAB01000847.1, read on the forward strand.
GGACTTGCATGTTATTTGCTAAAAGGGGTGAAAGTCCATTCTATTTAGCTTTTTTTAGCACAGCCAAACTCGGAAGAAGCAATAGTTTAATGCCTTCTGAGAACTGTGTTTTAGTTTTGCCACTGTCTTCTCAGGCAAATTATTCATCTGCTTGGTGTGTTGGTTCCCGTATCCAACATCAGCTGCATGGGGCTGTTACAAAGCTCATCTGCTTTTAGTTCTTAGAAATATACTTTCTCCCTGCTCTGGTGTGTTGTCACCTGCGATGTGCTCTGCAGCCAGAGGCTCAGCTGGTTTTTTCACTTGTCAGCAAGCCCGCAACGAACCAAAGCTCTCCAGAAACAGAAATGCAAGAGAGCAGTGCCAGCGGCACATAATACGTCCCTCTGGCTGACCCAGGATAGGCAGAAAGCACCTCATTTGTCCCTCCTTCCATGGTCACACCTTGGGCTTTCTCATTTTTTAAACAGTTTTCTCTAGTCCTCTCTAATATTTTTTTCACCATCACCACTAATTGACATTCATACAAGCAGGGTATCTTGTACAAGCATCTATTGAAAACTTCTGAGAAAGCATTTTTTGATTCACAAAAATGCAGTGTTAATACTAGAAATCTGGAGCTGCTCCTCTCCTGTGGAATGGCCAGTGTAACCCCCGTGCAATGCTCCACTGCTGCATCGCTTACACCCAGCAGGCACTCAGAAATGCTTTTATGCATCTGGGAAAACCAAGACTGGCTTTGCTCACTAAATTTCCACAAACAAGTTTAAATTAATCCAATAAAGTCACTCTTAGTTAATTATTTACCCAGATTCTATCAGAGCCAAAGCTACAGCTTCCAGTTTAATTCAAGATTGCAAGGCATGGGTGGTAATTACAGAGGGGTTGGGATGGCAGACATCAGACACTGCTTTTCTTCATCCACCTGCAGATTGCTTGGCAATGATTGCTGCGATCCAGCCCTCTTGGCTGGAAAACCTTCCAGATGTGGAAGTGTTTCTGTGTGCTGCATCCCAGAACCTGCACGCAGCTGTGTTGGTTGAGTTCTGAAGCCTTCTGCCCAGACAGCCCTGCACCATCTCCACCCCCATGGTATCCAATTAATGTGGACAGTCTTTTCTTATGATGATGGGGACTGCACCCTCCCTTGTCCAGCCAACAGGACAGCAGTGGCCACCATCACCCTTGGACAGGATATTCATACAGACTTTGCCTTAACCCGAATCAGCATGAGGTGGCTGGGGAAGGGGAGAGCCCGGCAGCTCTGTCTGGCACCTCAGGACACACACACGTGTGAAATGTCACAAAGCGCTTCCCGGCAGACCTGGCCGCCCATCTGAAGGCAGGTGCGGGGTTGGTGTCAGCCCAACCAGGCTGGCTCGCGGCGCTTTGTTCTGGGGCTGCCAGATGGGGCGGGATGGGGGTCAGCCCTGGCAGCGGGACACAGAGCTGCTTTACTCGTTCCAGCGTGAAAAATGTCACCCTCCTCGGGGTTTTTTCTTCTTCTCTTTCCCCCCACCCCTTCTCCGCACAGCTGTTAATGAGACAGTTTGCTGGAGCCAGACAAATGCAGGCAGGCACCGCTCGGCTGCTGCCCGGGGGCCAGGCACTGGGAGCGGGCAAACAGGGCAATGTGGCACTTTTGGTGTAAACATGTGGCATGTTGGCGTGCCAAAAGCTTGGTTGGTGGCCTCTATTTGTTTTTCAAAGAGCTTGTCAGGTTCATTTACACATGTCACTGCCTGCATGTGCTTGAAGAGAGAGGGGAAACACATTCTTTGTCTGCCCAGTACCCCTCAAGCCCTGCAGCCGCGTTTCCTTGGGACCGAAGGGCTGCTGGAGATGCAAGCAGGAAAAAGGGTTCTCCTGGCTCACGCCATCCTCCAGTTCTGGGAGCAAAGGCCACTAGAAAAGGTCCACCATCCTCTGCCAGCCTGAGAAACACCTCCTCAGCTTTTAAGCAGTATAAATGTCAAGTCCTGACCTATCATACATCTCCTGCTTTTCCTAAAACTGAGCTCTTGCTTGGGGTTGAGGGAAGGCAGAGCTGGCTGCTGAGCCCAGAAAGGCCATACAAAGCCTTGCATCCATCTAAATATCTATTCTGAGCATGAGAGAGGTTTCTCCTTGATTCCTGTGCAAAATGTACGTCCCTTGTGCTGGGAAGAAAACAAAAATTTAAAAGTTTTTATTCTTTTCTAAGATACTTTGAGTTTTACAAGGAAACTGCTATTGGAATTGCGATCACCTGTCAAAATTACTGCCAGGAGATACGTGGCTTTTAACCAGCTCTGAAATGCTACTTGAGTGAAGTGGAACAGAATTGAACCAAAAGGGTTTTACCTCCCCAATGTTAAGTGCATATTGAAGATTTAAGTAGCAATTAAGGTTGCTGTAGAAGATGGCAAAACAGCATGTTTATTTTCCAAAGATAAGAAAAAAAAGAAAGAAAGAGGAAAAAGGGAAAAAAACCCAGCAATTAGGAGAATAGACTGGGGGAAAAATATTAAATGGATGTTTCTGCACAAAAAACCCAGGCTGACAACATTTCTGCTTTGTAAGGGGGAAATTACTGTAACGCGCTGTTTACATAGCAGAAATCAGGGGAAATTATGCTGTCACACTGACATCTGTAGGAGAAGGACAATTTTAAAATTACACTGTTCAACACCTTTAATGATTTGTAACACAAGAGGTGTGGCTACTCCTATTAAATGTGTTGCCAAATCAATAAAAGGCATAATTGGAGTTGTTAGAGCAAATTATAGCACCACCGTTATGTTGCAATACAATGTTCCCTTGTAAACTGCTATTACGGGTAAAGCTGTATTTCTCTCTTATTTGGCTGTTTTGTAATGAGTTGGCATTTTGCTCCATAATAGTTCCACTTTCTTTTATGGAGCTTTCACTTTTACTTTCCTCTTTTGTGCAGCCTATAATTTCCCTTCCCTTCCCTACCTCTCTGCCTGTTGACAACTGGTCTATACACCTTTGAAAACAGCCCTGAGGTTATAAACTATATTATTTAGCATTATTTGTAATCTTTTTCAATTGGAAGTCAAGGGGGGAGGCACAACATTCGCACATTTAGAATCCACGATGTCTTTAGGCTGGGCCTTCACCTTCCCTGGAGGGAAGGGAGCCGCAGCAGGGCAGGAGAGACGGGAAGACGTTGCATAAACTCTTGAAGGGTCTTGCTGCTGGCATTTCAAATGAAGGATTTGGGCTTATCTATCTGGAGCACAAGGAGCGGCTGTGAAAGCACTGGCAAGGCTATGTATTAGTTGTAAATCACAAAATGTGTCCCGCGTGCTAAAGTTACCAAGGTCTCGTTTACTGCCTTGGATCACAGCAACCCAGAAAGGGAAACGTTGCCTTGCTCCTAATAACAATGGGCTGTTTGTCCCCCTAGTAAGAAGTAAGGCTAATAAACATCAGCTCCTATACATACTCATTCCCCATCCCATGGCTTTGGGATACAGAAACAAGCAGCTGCCAAAACTGCAAGGTTACTGCCTTGATTCTTAGATGCTCGCATAGGCTGCCAGAATTCCTCACACCTATTCAGTTCACAGGACTGTGATTTACCATTGCCCAACAAAAGTATCTCTTCAGTTCAATCAAAACAAAAAGAGAGTAGAAGAGAAAGGAGAACTGATCCTGATACAGGCTTAACCCAATATAGCACAAGCCTTATTCTGTTTACTGTAAAATCCTATGGACAGTTGCATTTTGAACAAATGCAGCCCCATATCTGCTGAAATGCATTGCCCAGAGAGCTGCTAATACTGACTGCACAGGAAGGTGCTGACCCAGCTTGTCCTCAAAAGGTAATAGCCAATGTTCAGCCTCCTTTGCTAGGATAAGAAGTCACCTGTGTCTTCTTTTACCACTAAAGCACTGTAAAAATTCATTAGTGTAAGACACGTGGACAGGTTCTGGTAACAGGACAGACAGACATCTGGGCAAGCAAATCTCTCCCAGTGTCCCTGAAGCTGATTTTTAAAGGGAAGTTGCTAAATAGGAACGGTTTTAAAATAAACTCTTGCAAGGACTGAGCAACACACCATTGTGTGCCCCCAGTATCCCACAGGAGCACTGTCCTAACCTCTGAACCCAGGGTGCCAGCAGCATCAGGGCTGCTCCTGGCACGAGCGCTGCCATCCCTGGCTGCGCGTTGGCAGTGAGCAGCAGCTGTCCCCTCGCCAGCAGCCGCGCAGCAGGGCTCTGCTAACTACTAGGATCTGATTTTCAAGGCAGGCGCAGTGTGACAGATAGGGGGGTGTGCAGCTACTATTGTTAAACTTATTGCTGGAGTTATTTTTAGCAACTTGAAACAGAGTCATGAAACCAGCTGCAATTAAATGCAGATGACCAGGAGAAGTGGAGGGGGTAGGAGAGCTGTGCTATTACAGGAGTATTTGTGATCTGCAAACAGAACCGGGAAAAATAATTGCATTGTGATTAAGCAACAGAGGAACTTTGGAAATTAAGTTTTCTTACTGTGCAGGCAAATCACGAGAAAGAGAGGCTGAATTTTATCCTTTGGCTTGCATCAGAGAAGAGCTTTAGCAGCTGCATGCACCTTATGGAGAAGCTGCTCAGGTGGGAATGCTACATGCAAAGTTTGTGCACAGATTTATTTAGCCTTATTTTATTAATTGCTTTCCTGGGACCTGCAATAAATTTATTCCTTTGGTTTTATATAAATTTTCTTTAACTCAGATCCTGCCCTCTCTCAGCTTGGAATTATCATTTACATCAAACAGTTCTCAACCAAGCAGTGAATGTATCTGGGTGTCCCTCACAGCCTGTGCAGCTCCAGGGCCCCATGTCCTCAGCCACTCCACATTCCCGAGAGCAGGGCTGGGGAGGGTGGGCAGCAGGAGTGGCAATAGAGCTCAGCACGCACATACAGATGCTCTGCACTATACAAATGCTTCCATGAGCTCAGCATGACCCCCCTGCTGTGTTTTCCTGTTGAACTGGAAGGGATCTGCTCTTCTCTGGTTTGATGCCATCGTGCTCTGTGCACTGGGAGGCACCCACTGGCGTTTGTGCCAGCTCAGACTCTTAGGTAGGTTATGTGCAACCCAGGGAAAAACACAGGCAAGCCAACGAGGATGCAGAAGGCGTACTTATACACATCTTGTGATATAACACTTAGGTATGCTCTGACAGCATCAAAGGGAAAAAATGTTGTCTCAAAAACCTAAAGTCGTAATTCTCCAAGAACGCGTAGCTGAATTGCAGGGTGGCTTTAGTAGAAAAGGATGAGCAACTCAGCCCCAGGTCTGGTAAGGAGGAAGCCAACACACGTTTGCCTCCAGTGCAACCCACACAAACCCATCTGAAGGAATACAAAGGGGGAAGAAGAGCAGATCCATGTTCAAATATTTCCCAGTAGATGAGATACAAAGACATGCCACCACCTAGAGAAGTGGCAAATAGAAATACACATATTTCTGGCAGCTGAGGTTTTGTTTCAAGTTAAAGCCCTCCTCCCAGATTCACATGCAGAATGGCGGGAGGAGAACAGCCAAAAAAAGCGAGGCTCACATTTCATATCAGCACACGTGCTCGCTTCTCTGGGCTTATCAGGCATAAGAATGCGTTGCTGGTAGCCCAAATGTAAAGCAGTTAATAAACAGGCTGTTAATGTGTCAGTAGACAGCAGCAGACAAGGCACACTGTCACAGACTTCCTCCACCTCCTCATAATCCTAATTGCATCAAATCTAATCATTTTTATGGGATAAAAAGATTTCCATAGATGACAAAGGGTTACATTCTCAGCCCTGTTGATCCATCTAGCAAAATTAGATAAGAAATAGATTTCTAGGCAATGCATTAAAGACGATTGGGGGGAGGTAAAAAGAGAAAGGGGAGATCATTTACTGCAATTCTATGTCTCACTCTTCGGTTCAAGAAAGAAAATGTAAATGTGATGTTCGTTTGGCCACAGGCAGCTGCTTCTATCAGCCACTGCAAACTGCAGCAGGACAAAGGGGTAACTCTGGTAAAAGGAAAGGTTAATAGCAAAGCAGGGGAAGGGGGGGACACTCATCGGTATGTACAGCACGTCGCAGCCTCGACACTCGGTGATGGGTTCGAACTGGGAACTGACATGAGATATAGAAGTGCTCACTGAAAATAATTCAGAGTGACGGCCGCATTGGCCTGAAAATGGAAAAGGGCTGAATCACCAAGCACTTGGCGAATATGCAGGAGCAGCATTGCCAACTGCTCCTGATTATTTTCAGTAATAGTCTGGATTTTACTGACCACTCCTCTTCTCCCCTCACCTACCTGCCCCCAGCATTGCTCAGAAGTTGCCGCCACCAGTGCACCGAGTCTGCAACGCTGCTCTTTGCTTGTATTTTAACTGGAAACCAGGACGAATCCCTGTGACAGCTGTGATTGTGTAACTGAGTAATAATATAGAGAAGGCTAATAAAGAAAAAAATTAAAACCGCACTCAGCCTCCACCTCTAGCGTTCATTTCAGCAACAAATATCCTTAGAGTCAAATTGCACTGCTTATACTGGAAACGAAATGTGTGAAAGAATCAAGGCCTAGCATATTGCATATATATAGATTCACATAGCTCTTTATACCTAGACATAAAGACACATTAGAGAAGTGGTATAGACACAGTACCATACATACACGTACATTATGCCAGAAAAGTATTTTTCCCCAAGAAATCAAAATATAACAGTTTTTATAGATTCCCCCATCCACTGATATTCAGATGCTGTGAAACAGCATAACCACCGTCACACAGCTGAGTCTGCTCTGCAACAAAATGTAAATGCTGAACAGTTTGAAGAGGGCTGTATTCTATCAATTAGATTTTAAAATTATGTTTCTCCAGGTTTACATACAGACATGTGTAGTTAGGGATGGGTATCTTGCCTCTCTCCCCAAGAAGGACAGAGCACAACCTGTCTCAGGTGGGATGCTGGGGTCCTGCTGGGAGGGCACCACCCGTGGTGGCAGGTCACAGCCGCGTCCCTGCCTAGGTCAATAGGCTCAGCTTGCCCTGCCCACCTCCCTAGGTAACTTATTCCAAGACAACAAGAGGAGCCCTGTATCATAGCAGGCTTCTTTCAGGTATTAGCAAATGAAAAAAAAAAAAAAAAGTCTCACTGGGTGCCTTGTGGGTTTTGTTTGTTTTTAAATCTGGCAAGAATACATTTGGAACAACAAAAAAAAAAGGTTAACAATATGCTAAAGCAAAAATAGATCCTTCATCTGCAGTTCGTCTGGATGGTTGGCACTCACCCTAAAACAGGAGTTATTGGAAGATTCAGAAGCTCTAAAAGTCAGTATTCAAAGGAAAGACAAAACCAGAGATAACCTCCTGCCATGCACACATTCGTATGACTCCCAGCACCACTCCCCCTCCAGCACGACCCTCTCCTCTTAGTCGTAGTGGATCTTTTCCGGGGTGCTGCTGCAAGAGCTGCACTAGCCAGAGCTAAGGCGGCTTTTGGACTATCACCTAAACACACTACAACACAGCGCTGCTGCAGAGAGGCAACCTGTCATGTGGTGATGCCAAAGAAAGATTCTTCTTATGCTGAAGATTATTTGGAAAAGGAAAGCACTGCTTGAGACTAGAGTCTTCTCTTTAAAGCATGGCGCCTCTCTAGCTCAGACCCCTCAGCATGGCTTGAGTAAGCTTGCACCAGCACTGCTAGCTTATTTTGCTGTTCAGGTAATAAGTTATTAACCAAAATGCCTGCAGAGGTACCTTAAAGAGAGCGACTAGAAACAAAAAAAAATGGTGAGAAAGGAACTTCTGGGCAAGTTCAAGTTGGCATTGCAAGGCAGCATGGCGAAAAAGCACTGCCAGGAGCTCAGAGAGAAGCACGAGTTTGTGGTTGAAGTGCTGGACACAGGTCCCTTCCCTGAGGCACTTCAGGTGGGTCACTTCTCTGGGGTCTCTGTAGTGCCCTTGGGAAAACGGAAGACTCACAGAAACCAGAAATTAGGTGTCCATGTAAACTGGCGGCATTTCACAGTTCAAGACAGAGCCAGCTCATTGATGCAACACACAAAGGCAGGCTCTGCTGGGAATGAGAAACCCCCTGGGAGCTCAGGCACCACCGCGGTGGTACCCAGAGGCATTTTCTGCCCCTGTAGTGGATCTGTAACCATGTGGAATGGTGTGCACTCAGTACTGACATCCTCTCCCCCTTCACAGGCTCACTCTCTTCAAAAAGAGACAATTTCCCCTCAGCCCAGTCCACAACAGTATTTGGGGTGCAGTTAACAGAGTACCTGCCACACTGCCACGCTCAGCTTTTCCTTCCCTCCTTTGTCATTTTAAAGCTGCCATTGTGAGGGCTCCTCTGAAATTATGTAAAGCCCTGCTGGTTAGATGAGGGCAGCCTGTATTTATAACACCAGTGTTGAAACACATACTAATTCCACATAAATCTATGGCAAGTTAATCATGCCTGCATTTCCAATCCACTTTTATGAGGTCAGGACTACTGGTCCAAGCACTCCTGCAGAAGAGGCGCTGGTGGCTGTTGGCTGCTCCAGGACAGACACGCTGTGCACACCCCGGAGCTGCACCCGCCACCCACACACTGACAAACCAGCTCCCTCAAGGTCTCCCCTTTTGCAGAGGCTTTGATCTGGCTCCCCCTGAACTCATCCTACATCATCACAGATGCCAACACAAGTCAGCAAGGTTCCGTTTTCTGTGTCCCCCTGCAATTTTAGCCGATGTATTTTTCACTTTGCCTTGTGTGATCTACAGAAAAGTTGTGAGTCATTAGAGCTGTCAGAATGACCCCAGAATGACCCCATGTTCTCATCCAAAGCATCTCATTTTTAAGTTTCAAAGCAATTAGTATGCCCTGTATCTGGTTTAATGATTAGTGAGATGGGGAAAGGTGGCACAGACACCTGAGACAAGCCATGTGGAAAGCACCACCAGAGCCTAAACCCAACACATCAAGCAGCACACAGTCTTACTCCATCATGGAAGAGGATTTGATAACCAGACTTCCTTAAAAACTTCTCCAAAACTCCAGGAGATTTACTACAACCTGTGCAACACAAACCCCAGGGTTAAAGCTGATTCAGGTATAGCCCCCTCATCACAAGAATCAGAGTAGATAGCATGACAGCTAGGTCTCCTGTTGAGTTGCTATACACACTCCAGTGGCAGTTTCTTGTACTTGTTCTTCCCTGTACTGAGAATATAAACCCTTGCTCAGATCCTAGCGTTGCTGCACTGTTTAACTTGCTAAGGCTTGGCAATGATATAAATCTTTGTTTGAAGAACCAAAGAGAATTTGGATCCCACCTCAGGGTGGTTTTGGCACAGACGGACAGAGAACAAACAGATTTCATGCCACATGGAATCGCTGGAAGGAAACAATAGCCGGTAGCAAAGAAAATGACCAAAATCTCAGCAGCACGTCCTGTCGCTTCCCATTTCTGCACTTGCATGATATTTCCAAAGATATGGGGAACAAACCCAAGCTTTGATGTTTCAGTTGCTCTTCCCTGTGGGTGCAGGAGTAGAATGAAGAAAGGTCATTCAGCTACGGTTGTACTTCCAGTCCGTTTCAGGGGTTTAGCACTGACATCAGCCCCATAAACAGTGAAGGTATCGTTTTGTGAAATAAATTTTTAAACTCTTCTTTTTATACTAGACTTAGTAAAACACATAAGATCTTCCCACAGCAAGCTTCTGGAGGTCTCTGAAATGGTCCTTATCTTAAAAATTACAGAAGAGACTACTGCTAATTTGAAGATGCAGATTTCTATATATTTTACCATTGTTCCCTAGATGACATTATTTTGCAACAAAGCACAATTATCTGAACGCACTTCTTAGTTCTTAGATAAAATGGTTGAAGATGACTAAAATGCTCAAAAGTTCTTCCAGTGCGTGCAGAAAGCTGAAGGTGCTGGGCCTCCACATTGCCTGCATTTTTGTGCTCAGATACTTGGCTGCAGAATAGGCTTATCAGCTCGCTAATAACCATCTGCTTAGACCTCAGTTCTCCATCCCATTCAGTCCACACTTCCACAAGCTGAAATTAAAAATATTGACAGAAACAATTTCTGCCAGGCAAGAGAAGTTCAAGCTGTGACTGTATTTTTTTTGTGCATTTCTGATGAAGTTTCTCTGTGTCCTGTATTACCTGCCAACTATTATTCTATTTATTTTACACTTCTGAAATGTAAACTATTAACATAAAAAAATGTAACACAGAACGTAATTTCCCCTGCAAAAATGGGGAGTATAGTGAGCCATGGCTAATAGAACAGCAGCCCCTCCTGGATACCGCTGTACCCAGAGGAATGGAGCCAGCCAGATGCCAGTCAAGAAGGGTCTTGGGAGGCAGCTAGGAAAACTGAAGAAGCTGTGCAATATGTCTAAGCTGTATGTGCAGATAAGGTATCAAACAAGAAGGGTTGACAGCTCCTTGTGGCTCTCTGGTATGTTCTTGCTGCACCAATATCTGTATGCAGGCCAAGAGAGACATCCCTGTGACTTCAGAGTACTTTGGGTCATGGGCTCCTGCCACCAATTTTTCGTACCCTTCATTCCACATCATGTCTACTCCCTGTTCTCCAATACAGCCCATTTTTACTCCAGTGGTCCATTGGAGAAGACTGTTACTGTAATCTACTTCTCAACCAAAACCTCATTTGGGAAGCTGCAGGCCTCCAGGAGATGGTACAAAATGAGTCCAGAGATGCAAAATAAATCTCTATCTTGATGACACAGGGAAAAGGTGGTGCAGTGGGTGCGACCAGCAAGCATCTCTTCCGTCTGGGTCCCCGCAGTGGATTTTACTCTTGGGACCTGGGACAGCCCTGATGCCTGGTTTTAAAGAAATCTCTACTGAATTAACTTTTCACACCTGTGAGATTTTAGCCCTGCAATCTGAGCTCCAATAACTGAATGATCAAACAAGAATTTATTATAGTTAAGCTATGGCACCATGCTGCAGTTGCAAGCTATGTGGAACCTACACAATGTTAATGTGAACGTATATACCAGGGACAAGCAACTGCAGTGGACCCAGCAACCAGCTGTTTAATATTAACCATTTTGCCTTTGTCCTAGCATACAAAAACAGACCTTAATCCTCAGTGCAGCCCATGGAAGAGGTTTGCAGCGTTTCATTCTAATCCTGCGCTTCTGCTTGGCTTTGTGCCTGTGTAACTCTGAGCTGTACGCGACCGCTCTTCAGATGGAGTGATTACCCTGTGCTGATCGCATTTGCCACTGGGCAGCAAAGTGCATCTGCTGGAGATACTCTTTGTAGGTCAGGGAAGAGCAAACTCGGATATGATTTATGGAAGCAGAGACTTCATTTGAAATTAAGAAACACTCAAAGTGTTTTCCTTTAAATGGCCTGTACAGCAGGGAGACCAGCCACAGGCTTTAAAACAAGTGGGATCAAACTGCTAGACTGAAGTCTCATGTCCATTCCCTGTGTTTTCTACCCTTGGGTACAAACTTGAGGCCAAACTGTGGCTTGCAGGTGGCAACAGCTTCCCTGCATTCAGACCAAGGTTTATTCCTCACCAGGCCAAAGCAATGGAAGGTGACCCTCTTGCTTGCTGATTGCTCTGTGAGTGTAGATGGATGACATGTCATCCTCCTTGACAAACACCACACCAAGTCCTTTAAAAAATAAAAATACAAAAACCAAACCACCGAAAAAACCTCCCCAAGCCCCCACCCCAACACTTCTATTCTATACGCTTCTATTACTAATTTGATGGAAAACATTTTTCTGCTTCCATGCTAGGAAAGACAAAAACCACAAGAACAGTAAGAAATACAGTTGCCGATAGGAACAGGGAAATATCTTGTGTAGTGATGTCCAGAAGATAATTTCCATGCTCTTAGGCATGTAAACTCTTTCATATTCCTGTAGCTTTTCCACCTTGATTTAGATAGGATTTTTTTTAAAAAAGTGTCTTTGAGATCATTCACAGGTCTTTTAAAGGAAAATTAAACCCCAATTACCTCTTAGATCAATACTGGACACAGCCGGTCATTAGAGCAGGGCTGCCCCATACCAGTACCCTGCCTCTATGTAGGGGAGGGAAGGAGAGGGAGGCAGGAAGAAGCAGTTGTTCTTATAGTGCTCCAGGTCCTTGCAGAGAAGAGTCTTGCCACTGGGGCCCAAGAACTTCTTGGCAGAGGCAAAAATCCAGTGGAGCAGGAGCCCCTGACAGACAGTTCACTCCTGTACATCCAGCTCAGATTTCGCTAGTGTCTCTCGCTTCACAAGCCCCCTGAGCAACCAAGCTTTCCTCCTGCTTTTTGGGGTTTTTTTGCCTAGATGTATCTATTTTCAGTGCAGACGGATTATCTATTTTGAGTTTAGTTATTGCACGTGGGATTTCTCATTGTTGTTGCCTCTTCGACAGACTTTCCCCTCGCAGACTCTTGTCCCCTTTTCTGCAGAGAAGCCCTTGGAGAAGGAGCATCCCAAGAAGGCTGCAACCATCTCTCTCATTTGCATAATCAACCTATCTACCACGGAGCGGGCTGGGAGGCAGGAGGAGGACGTAACAGTCTTGCCATTATCTCTGCTCTTTTTGCACTTTCTTTTCAGTCTCTCTCTCTTTTTCCCCTTACCAGCTTTGCTCCCGTCTATGAAAAATCAGCAAATAAAAAGTTACATTAACCCCACCCTGACCTCTCCAACATAATACACTGTGGGCTGATGGGCTGCCTTTGGAGCTTCGTTGAAAAGCTGTCATTCTTCGGCATCCCAAGTACAGCCTAGGGAGCATTTACTGGATAATTAATATATTAAATGCATGAAAAATAGTTACACAGTCCCCCCTCCCCGCCAGGTCCTTCGCCCCTACACACATATACTGCCATCTTTTTCAGGGAAAGGAGGAATGCAAAAAAGAAAGGGGGAAAAGATAGATACAGCATGCGCACCATCAATATAAAAGCATCCCCTGAATAGCCATCATAAAAACTGTTCATAATTTTATAGCTTCATTCGTGCTGGAGCACCATAAAGGCAGGCCATATTTTTTACACTCAGGATGCCTCATAAAAAAAAAAAAGAGAAAAGGAAAGAAAGTTGGCATGGGAGACATGGAAACACAGCACAGAAGCCATCAGCTCACCTGAGGACAAGTGCTCAGTAAAAGGGGGCTTGAATTTGTCCTCTCTGACCTGTGAGGTTCTGAATCCCAGTGAGGTTATCAGAATAATTATTAATTGGGAAGTCGTTAGCTTTTTTTCTTCCCCTCCCCTCTTTTTTTTTTTTTTTTTTTTTTTTTTTTTTTTTTTTTTTTTTTTTTTTTTTTTNCGTATTTATCTTCTAAAAGGATGATGGAAGGCCAGGAAGGCAGCCCTGTCCTCCAACTGTGTCCTTCACCTTTAAGTGGGCCAGCATCTTTTTTGGTCCTTTGAATCCCCCTCCCCTTTCTCTCCACCTCCCCAAATGCAAAATTCATGAGCTGGAGCGTGGATTAACAAATAAATTATAATGAAGGCAAATGGGTGGCAATAAAAAATAATAATAATAAAAAAGGAGGCCTCACCTTCACGTGACAGAGGCTGAGCAATATAACAAACCAGCTCGTTTATTTTCACCAATGCCTATTCTCCTGCTTGGGAAGGTAGGTTTTTAAAGCATTTTATCCTTTATTTCCCGTAATATATTTGGACAAGGTAGCTGTAAATCTGAGGCAAGAGGAGAAATCAAAGAGTGGCAGGCAAAGATGGGGGTCGAAGGGAAAGAAGCTGTGTTGGTTTGTGGATATGGCCCCTGAGCTTTTGTGATCCAGGGATTTAGAGCATTCACCTACACGTATCAGTTTGCTGGGCTGGCTGCCTTTGCACAGCTCTGAGCATGCCGCCTGCTGCTCCCAGGAGTTCAAATTGTGCCTTTATTAGACACGTATGTGTGCATTTTTAAATGTGATATGTACAACAGCCGGGATGTCCCTTCAAAATTTACACAGAAGCCATATTACATGCATTGGACATCCCAGAGTCAAGAAAAAACACTACAGAAATCACCTGTTATGTCTGTTATAGCAGAGCAGGTCAGTTTAAGGGAAAGCCCTGGGCACCTGTTCGGCACTCAGAGGTAACTGTTTCCTCCTTCAGGGACAGGGCCCAAGAGCTGTATCACAAAAAAGGGCATCTTTCAACCACAGAAAAATTGAAAATAATTCTACAACACTAGATTTTCTATTAAGAGAAGTTTAAGAGAACCAAAAGAGAAGGAAAGCAAAACCCAGTCACTATTTCAGCACCCAGACCTCCTGCAGAGACTCCCTTCAGCTGAGCCTGCTCCCCAAGGCCTAAATGTTGACCGCAAATGGAATGCAGGAGACTTTAATCCCTTTAGTTACAAACCCAACTAAAGGATCAGCAGCTCAGAGCATCCACCTTCTGTGCCTGCCAGGAGATTCCTGACAGATGCTGGGAGCCAAAGCTGCTGTCTACCATGATGGATCAGTAAAGCCAGAGCAATACTTAGAACTGGGAAATTCTTGGTGCCCTGAGGCCAGCTCCTGCCTCACAACTGCAGCAGTTCCATCTCCTCTGCCATTGAGTCAACAGGGGCACCAAGAGCTCTGCTTCTGCAGGTCCCCACAAAAAATACCTGTTGCTTCTTTCACTGGTCTCAAAATCTAAGGAGATATTTTCCTGCCTCAGCCATGAAAGTATCTTCCAAGAGGTAGCTGATCTGCAGGACACGTAACTCCTGACCAGAACTGCTTGCTGACGATAGCCAGCTTCTTCACAAGACTATGTTTGTCAGTAAACCCACCTCTCCTAACCTCATATATTCAGGAATTAAAGTGAGTTGGAATTCAGAGTAACTTCTCCAATTTTGCTGAAACCACTTAAAGTTCACACAGGTATAATTCAAGAAATCCTAGTGGCACATGTGCTTACAGGACTTCCAAAAAGCCGCAAGAAACATGCTTGATTTGCTAATCCAAGTGTGAGTTTGGCATATCATTCACAGTACGGGCTCCCAAGTGCTGGGAAGAGGAGTCCAGTCTGCATCTAAAGAACCACCCCCAAACCACTACCAAGGAGAAGTCACCCCACCAGGAGGTACGTGTGCACCTACTGACCAAAGCCCAGCCATCTGCGTGCAGGCGCCAGGCGAGGAATAACGCACGGCTGGCTGCAAAGCAACTGCCAGTGCTGCCTCATTTGTCTCTTTCATGTTTATTCATGGCAAACTCTGACAGAGGGATACGGCTCCATTCGGGAGTTGTCAGCAGGTGGCCTAATAGTGAGAATTAGTGAGCCACACAGCAACGAGACATACTGGGGCTGCCTAATGCTGCCGATATTAATGCACACTTCAGAAATGAATAAAGCTTCTTCGAGGGGAAAAAATAACAATAATAAGAGGATGAAGAGGGGTAGGAGGAACCAAGGGGGAGCCTAGTACGCTATGCAAACTTGGCCAACACTCAATTATTGAAAGGGTGTCCTCCCATCCACATGGGTGCTGACCTCAGTCCCACATGCACAGACCCCATCAGCCACAAATGGAAGGGAAACATTTTGCTTTCAAATAACTCATGAGAACTTGCACAGTCAGAGGCTGAGAATGACCTCCCTGTGCCAGAGCTTTCAGTATTGCCATCCTCCTCCAGCTTTAACACTTTGGGCAGATGCTCAACCTCCGGCCAAGTAAAAGCGAGTGATTCATTGCTGCCCTGCTCTGTGCTAACACAGCCTCTGCTGTCAGCTGCTGGCTTGGTGGGACACACTGATCCTCCTCTCCATCTGATGAGGTCTGATGTCCTTTAAGTCCCACAGTCAGACAACTGTCACAGCCACCCCCAAATGTGACCACTGGAGAGGTTTCTTGGGCCATGCCTGAGCCACCAGCAGCTCCTGGGGCACCAGGCATGGGGAGGCAGAACCCCAAGTCTCTACCAACATCGTCACCTGACGCTTTCACAACATGACCCAGCCTGGCTCACAACCTCTCATTTTCCTAACACAACTTCAGCACACAGTGTGCATCTGGAAACAGTTCACTCCTCAGGAAAGGAAAATAGTAGACTCAAAGTTATGTTGCTGCATAACATCAACTCTTTTCACAGCCTGTTTTACCTGCTCTTCAGAAATTAGGGGCCTAATTTTACAACCTCCTCCCTCAGCCCCAATGGTCCCAAGAGAAAGACAATGACAAAGAAAGATGCAACAGAGAGCTAGGTAGCACCCAGTTGCAAAGAATAGGAACTAAAAGTACATACAACTGAACAGGTCTCCAAAGGTCCCTTTACAGATTTAGCTGTTGTATCACTTTTTCTCCCATAACTACAAAACATGATGGCAAAAAAGTTGAGAATCTATTCTGAGAAGCAACATCTCAGTAGCCAATTTTCTTATCCCTTTCATCCTGCTCATATACCAAATAATCCTGAACATAAATCTAGACACAAGGTTTTAGAAACAAGGACCCTAGGAAATCAGAGAATCAAACAATACCCCTGTTAAATTCTTTTTTTTTTAAATGGTTCTAGCAAGTGCAGGATTTGGCCCTAAAAGCAGCTTCTTCTCCCCCTCTCCACCCCAATGTGCTTGTGACACTTACATTAGCATTGCTGGCAGTTTTGAGCGTGGGGAGAAAAATGAGCACTGCCCTGCCATGCCCCCTGCCCATGGCAGGCTTCTACCTCAAGCCATTTCATTGTGGCTAGTATTGTCACAGCAAGCAGCACAGTAAACAGCAGTAAGAAGATTTTGTTTCTTCTGTTTCTAATTTGTTCCCATTATAAATGTTAATGTTGTGGTTTCCCCAGTAGTTTTCACCTTTATAAATGCTAGAGAGACGATAGTGGAAAACAAAAAAATCCAAACCAAATCACGTTTCCTCACATTCTTATTTCCTGCAAACAGCAATGACACACGCACATCCCACACTCTCATGTAATACTGAGCCCACACAATTCCTGCCTAGCACTACAAACTCAACTGCCTGTGTAACCTTGCTATGAATTTGGTACCTAGTTGTTGGTTTTTCCTTTTGAATTTTAAACACTTTTCACACCTGATCTGATGAAGGTGCAAGTAAATTAACAAAAATAGCACCGAGCAATTTGAAAAAATATTTAAGAAACTCCAAGTTTCCTGCCTTTTTTACTATCCTCTGCTCCATAATTACATTGCACTGCCTGATATTTTCATGGAACATTAACCGAAGTCAGGTGACTGCCCCCTTACAGTCTACGCCTATCTGTTACCCATAAGACCCCCATGGACCTTGACATTATTAATAGTCCTATTCATTAAGTATTACTCTTGTAGAATGAGTAGCATAATATTGGCCTGGAGATAGGAACAGGCAGAAGGAATAAGTCAAATTAATTTTCCGCAGCAAACGCCCCGATTCTGTAAATGACATTCTATACTGTTAGCATTTTAAATGTGACACAAATGGCAGGAGATACAATTTGAAAGCAAAATAGTAGAAGACATGGCTCAGGGTGTAATGTGCTGCATAAAAATCCAATAACATCAGTTACATGAAGGAAGGGAATGAACCAACCCGATGGAGGGGTTTAATTTGCATTTGTTTAAAATGGCAGGTAAGGGAGAGAAAGGCTGCAGCTCCCTGATTAGGACTTTCCCCTATTCTGCTGAGGATGAGGGCGCAGAAGAACTCAGAGCTGTGCTCCTCTCCGACACCTCAGAGCATGCTCACACCTTCCTGGCACTGCAAACAGCTCTGCTACCTCCACTGCACTTGCTGGCTGAAGGTAGCCAAAGGGAAAATTACAGGCTTGTCCATCTGAAAGATGCAATGAAAATCCAGGAGAAGCATGCAAGCCCAGCTTGCCATGTCTCAAGTTCTTTCAGATAGCTCAGCTTGAACTCCAGGTTCCCCAGATTCACACACTGCTCAGAGAGGATGAGATAAGAGCTGGAGGGGAATGAAGGTTGCAGCAGGAGAGCAGAATGAGGGGCTCATAGGGACAACATCCACAAGCTTGGTCTGGCTATCCTTTACCAGGGAACTGCTACATACTGATAGGTGTTTCATCTACAGCATCTCTCTCAGGAAAGAACAAAACCACATATTCCAACTCTCTTTGGCTTCTCCAGTGTCAAAGCTGCCACTGTCACCCTTCATCATGACAGGCAAAACTGCCAGTTTGCCGCTGCAGCACCTTCCTAGACCTCAAGTAGATGGGTCAAAGCCTGAGCCCCTGATTTAAATCAAGCAGAACACAGCTGCTGGGGGGGAGATCAGACCTAGAGGTAAAAGCAAATTCTTTGAGAAAAAATAAACAACTTTCCAGTAGTTCAAATCAAGTTCTCAAATCTAAAGACCCCTAACACCTGCCCAAAGGAGAAATGGGTCTGAAATTCAACACCAGTGCTGAAATCTGTTCTTTTAGTATTTTTTTTTCATAACTAAATGCATCTGATCCAGGGGACATATGAGAATGCAGATCCCCAAGCCACTGCACACTTTTCTTTCATTTCCTTCCTTACACAGATCATGGTACCAAAGCTGTAGGCCACTAGACAGGAGAGACCTGATCAGGAAAATAAAAATAGATGCAAAGCCTGACCTCCATTAGCTTTATTTAGGGTAAAGCACTTCACTGTAGTTTATTTATTAACAGCATAAAAAGACATCACTTTTAGAACACAAAATAAATACTCATCATTTCCCCAGAAAGAGCATTGAGCTGCCTTCCTGAGGGGAAAAAAACTATCACTTAATTGAAGCAAGAAATGTTCAATCCAATAATCTATAATTAGATATTTTATGGAATATGTTACCTAGAGATGTTTATTTATAAAATGTTTCTATCAATAATAAAATGTTGGGAGGGGGAGAGAAGGTCTATTCCTTGGCTGCTGGGATGATGGTTTACATTTGAGGGAATTGCATCGGCAGGAAAGAGGCTCTTCCTGCAGCTCATTGTATGGGTTATGGGATGTTCCCTCAGCATTGCCAGGTGCTCTGACCTTAAAAGTGCAGTCAGAGACAGAGGTCAGAAATCTAGAAAACACAAGTTTCTAGCCAAGTTCATTGCCAAAGGCTCGAAGCCACCTTAATATATGGAGATGCAAAGCAAGGGTTTAGGATTAGGCCTGAAACAGGTGTGGACATCTCAGGAGCCATCATTGGAGCCACAACCTACAATATTCTCATTTCAAAGCCACTAGATCATCTTAAAGGCTTTTCCTTTCCTACTCATGTACTCCCAGAACACAGAGTCCACACAGTGGATGTAAGCAAATATTTGACCACTGTTCTTGTCAAGTCAGTAGGACTTCAACAGAGAAGGTGCTTCCAAGTAGGTGTCCCACAAAACCAACAGATCCAAATGGCAAACACAACCCTCCACTCACGGTGTTTTTTCAAGAAAAATTATTTCTGTTGGTAGCAACCCTACTGCAGTTCTTATTACAGAGGCAGTTTCTCCTCTCCCTTTAATTTGGGGTTGCTCTACAGTGTTCAGTCATGCAGCTACTTCTGCAGTATGGAGACCTGTAAATTTGAAACTACAAAGTGCAGAATAAACAACTGATTGAAGCAGTAAAAAAAAAGAGAAAAAACCCCACCAAATCCATATTGATGGAAGGGCCGTAGGAAAAAGCTACTTCATTCATCAAGGTAACAAGACTTAGAAGGGAATATACATGTCAGAGACAAAATGCAGGAGATAATTAACTCCCTATCCCACACAAGATGATACTATGGCATAAAAATATCTGGGCAGAACTGTCAGATAATTTTCAAAAAAAAAAAAAAAAAGACAATCAGTCTTCTTATAATGTCTAATAATTCACATTAATATTAACAAATCATGACTAGAAAGAGTGTCTAGAAAATTGTACATTTGCAGAGACATACAGAACCAGGAGATATTCACAATCACATATGCTCATGTCCTTTTGTTTGGTCCTAGAAACACATTTGAAGTGTAAGTCTATGGTGTGCTGTTTACAGTCACTTGAGAACTGCCTACAGACAGCTGGGCTTGCCCTTGCACTTACCACCCTGGTCTGACTCCAGCCAACAGTGCAGCACAGGCTCTGTGCAATCATTAACAGGAGACACCGGAACGTCACCAGTGGAGTTAAGGTCAGGCAGGGAAAACAAAGCCCCACAGCCCAGATCCCAGCTGAACACATGGGGGCTGCCCTTCTAACCATCCGTGTGGGAGTTGCAGGAAGGATGAATGATTTGACTCCTCAAGCCAACTGTGAATTTGGTTTGGTAACACAAAATAATGTTTATTGGGTCCCAGGGAGGTGGCACTGCTAAATTATATGGTGGCGTCACCAAAGAACAAAGCTCTCGGTCCAAGACTGCCACAAAGGGCAGACCACAAGGGGAACATGCAAAGCACAGGACAGGGACCTGCACTAGCACGGAAGTAGAGAAGAAAAAGCCATTTTCCAGACAAACACTTCATTTGGCAGTTTCAGAAGATCTCACCAGCAGCAGTGTCTAATGCACAGAGGCTGCTCAGCCCACCTGCACCAGCCCCCCAGCCAGGTCTTGCGCAGCCCACAGCACCAGTCCCCTCATCCCCACCTCCCCATCCACTGCTTGATGAGAACTCTACCACCTCCGATCCATCAACAGTGTTTACACTTGGCTCCCTCGCTCTGCGACGAGCACGAAATGGGGAGAAAATTATAATAATATCACAAATGAAATTGAATGAGTAACAACATTTTCTAAGAACAGAATAAATACAGTTGGTGGCGCCTTTTTTTTCCAATTTAGTATTGTTTAATATGCATTTAATCAACCCATTCAGTATTATAGAGTCTATGTACCGTGACACCCTCCTATGCCACAGAGGAAGCATTCATAGGCCATTAGGCTAAAGTAATATGTATGAGGAACCACTTTTCCCCAGGGTGTAGTAACTATTTTTGCTCCCCAGTCGTCCCCATTAAATCATTAAACCTCATGACTATGCTTTCTGAACTCTACCCTGATCTTTAAAAAGCAGAACATTAAAGGGCAACTGTCACCCTCCATTGCACAGGCCTTGTGTTTTATATATTCAAAGCATTAAGCCTTTTGTCAGTCTATACATCATAAGCACTGGAAGACTGTATGCACAAACAGGAAATGTTTATAACTGATGTCCCTTTTATAGTGGATGTGTGAATGGGCAGGATAAAAAAGCTGAGGCTCGGCTATTTTATGGAAACTGAAGCAACGTGATTTTCCCCAGCTGCTTGCAATAAAACCATCTTCGTTACTTATCTTTATGTGGCCAGTTGCAGGAGGGAAGAGGAGCTGTTTAGCACAGGCAGAGCTGGAGGTCCCAGAGCCATGAGGGGCTGCCAGCTTCAGACTTGCAGATCTCATTTCCCTACTTTATGGCAAAAGCTTAATTAAGAGAATAGCAGTAGAAAGAGTGTCTACTGAGAGAAGGTTCAGTTGGACTGCCAAGATCCTTCTTCCAGTGCCCAAACACCCCTTCAAATGTAGAGCTGTCACTACTGAAATTCATCCATATCTATGAAGAAGGAGAAGGTGAGCAAAGAATTAGGGGCTAAATTACCTCTACCATGTCTCTGACAACATTACTGTTCACTCCTCTTGACGGCTTCCTGCAAGACCTCTCATAGCAAACTCACTTTGCCATCTCCAGTTTGCTCATCTTCCAACTGGGGACTGCAGATATAAGGAACAGTAGAGTTCTCTACCTGAAAATCCAGACTGAACACTACCCTGTGCCTTGCACAGCTGGAGAAACACTGGGAGACTGTTCGCAGCTCCACTACAGAGCCTTGGAACAGGGGTATCTTAACTGCTTTGTGCCTTGCAGCTCCCGTTTTGCTATTGAGAAAGCAAATAATGCTTCCCATAACACATTAGAAGCAAGTTAATTTTGATAATGCTTCTACCATTCTCTCCTAAGTTTGAGAAGTGAGGTGCCGCACACACCCACAAAAGGTGGGGGGAAAATCCTTGCATTGACTTTGACTAAGATTTTGTGCAAGCCACCTTTCTGCACCTGCAACCTGCCCTGGGCAAGATCACTCAGCTTTTAGGGGTATGAATACTCTCCTATTAGCAGCATGGGAAGCTCTGCCAGGGCTTTTAGCACTCACGCAAGGAGGGATACAAAACAGCCCCTAGAAAAGGCTTGTGAGAGCGTGGGTACGCATGTGGAGTCTAACAGTAGTAACCCTAAAATAAAAAATTAGCAAATACCTTTCAAAAGCAAGGAAAGAGACCAAAATAAATGTCAAGGTCAAGTGGGGGGCAAGGGAGAAAAAGCACTTGCACATTCTTGAGCCTGTATTGCACAGCTCTGTAACCCACCTCAGCACATTTCCCGGGACCACAGACCCTCCTCATCCCTGGCATCTGAGCATACTTCCCAGTTACCTGCAGATCCCTTGTAAAACAACAGGGAATGTTAGTTTAACATGACTTAGAGAGCGATAGTGTAGCTTGCAAAATGTCAGAGCTTTCATCCTGTATGTTAACTTCTCAGCTAGTGGTATCAATCTGCAGCAAAACACAGTTATTTCATCATGACATTAGTTCACCTTTAAAGGCATATGGTAAAGCCTGCTTTGTGGCTTGCAGCAGATGAGCTTCCTATAATTACAATTTGAACTGTTCCACAGGCAGCTCTATAGATAGTGGATCAGTGATTAAAGTTGAAATCACAGGGTAAGTAGTTCTGTGACACCGTGAGTCACAACAATCATCAAAGACTCAACTCTCTGGTTTCTGATGAAGTGGAGATAGTGCAGTGATTCAAGTAGGGGACTGAGACTCAAGTGCTGCTACTTGGAGGCAGGAAAAGAGCAGACACATTCTTGAGGAAGATACTCAGTGCGTGCTATTGACTGGCCCCAAGCAAATCTTTAACCCTGCGTCTCAGAGAGAGCATGACTGTGCATCTCATTGCGGTGGGGCCCCCAGTGTCACACCTGAGGATCACAGGCTCCAGTTAAACATTCTTCTTGCCGATTCCTCCTTTGATTTGAGGAATAATGCATGCAGGGCACAGGATGCCGCAGCAATGCCGGGGCTCGGCGACAGGCTCAGGCATGCATCTGCTTTTCCCTACAGAGCTTTCTTGATCCCCGAGTATCCTGTCAGCACAAGGCATGGAAGGGAAAGAAATGTGCACTCACACTGTTGTTCCCCTTGCTGACCCCCATCAAAAGTAAAGGGTTTTTTCCCCCCTGCTTTAACATACAAGCAGACTCTAGTCTGCTTGGCAAGGGCAGAGAAAATCCTCCCACTGCCGCTCCTGGAAGATAATGGGCTTGAACCTTCCCTTTTCCTAGTGCACGTCTGTCCATTAAACTTCGGTGAAGCTGGTGCTGAGATAGTGTTGGTCCAGAAAAACCAATGGGTTCAAATTTGTGAGAAAAAAACCCACAAGAGTTGCCAACAAACACACACACACCAAACAAAACCAAAACCACCAAACAAACCAAACCCATGCAGACAAGAATTCACTTAATCTGTAGCAGTGACACCTCATTCACATGTGAATTATAGTCCATGGAAGGGACTGGATCTCAGCTCCCTTTCATTCTCAGGCTACAAGATTTATTCTTTCCCAGCCCTACATGTATCCACTATGGCAATACGCAAATTCGGGTGCTGAAGAACTTACTACCTGCAAAATGAAGGAAAAGCATATAAACTGAGGCATAAGGGCCTTTAGACCCACAGCGCAGGTGATACAAGGCAACAGCCACACACTGCATTGCTCAGCCCAGCAGGGCACTGGACTGCAGTGTCCCAGAGGGAAGAGCCTGGAGGGTGCCAAGGGGACATCAGCAGGAAAAGCTCCATCCGGGGAACCCAACCCATTGTGAGGTCTTTGGCAAGATCAGCCAAATCCTGCAGCCAGCCCACAGTCCTGTTTGTGCCAGTTAGGATGGTTTAAGGGAATTGCTTCCCTTAGACTTCTTTTAAAGATGAAAGACGTTTCATTTAGAGCAGGGGAGGAGTGGCAAGCGGAGTTACAAAGCCAACAAGCTTCTCTCTGCTCCAGGAAGATTGTATCATGGTTGCTGGCCGCCTGCCACAGCTGTCTTGAGCATTAACCACAGACAGTGACTGATGAACACTTACAGTGCCAGCTACAGAAACCTATCCAGGAGGGCAGGAGGTGGCTTCTGTGCTCAGGAACAGGGTCAGGATTTGGGAGGCATTCATCCTGAGCAGGGCAAGCCTGTTCTCCATGCCAGTGCTTCTTGGGGACACATGGCTTGATGTTCTGTGGGGGAAGACAGGAACAGGGGAGTGGAGCATTATGTCCAGGTCAGCACTTGGTCTTCTGGAAGGAGGTGAACTGGCATAACAGCCCTGCCCCGCTTTCACACCTCAGCAGGTATCTCTTCCAAAACTCAACCAGGTTGTGTTTTCATAAATTGTATATAAAACAGCCTGTGAGTAAGGGAATACGTATGCTTGCAGTGGTTTAAGGAGGGGCTGACAAATACAGGCAAGAGGAAAGAAGAGAAGCTAAACAGCATCTAATGCCTCTGGCCTCCAAGTATGTGGATTGTGTATCAGCAGTTATCAGTTCACAAGGAAAACCTGATCATGCTCTGGAAATTCACCTTGGCAAGCCAGTGCCACACCTGCAACCATCCAACACTTTGACCAAAAGCAAAGCCTCCAGTGCAGGAATTTGAGCTTTTAAGGAATTTACCAGGAGGTTTGCTCCCAACTTCGTGGTGTTCACTTTCAGAGGATAAACAAATACATAAACTTCCTTGGGAAAAGGACAGAAATACATTCGCTACAGGAATTTTGGCATAAGTATTTACAGGAGAGTTTCAAAACCACAATCCCATGTGTTTATTTGCGTAAGCGATCTGAAGACAGTGCTTCCTATTTTCCCTGCTGTCCCCATAGAAATTCTGAGCAGGCTTTGCTCTTCTGCAAGAAATTCGCTACCCAACAGCCTGGCTGGATGTCAACACCCAGACGAGCAATGCATGCCATCCACTGCTGGAATCCACTGTCTGTCAACCGCACTGAGCAGGGAAGGGTTAAACCATGGGTGCCTCAAGCACAGTGCAGCACCAAGGTCCTTCCCAAGGCTGCAGGGAACAATGCAGCTATCAGTCTATATTTGGCCTTTGCCCTTGGATCATTTATGACTTATTCTTCACCTCGGATGACCACAGCAGCAAGCTTTCAATCTCTTGCTCCCTAGCCTGCAGCAAGAGCTCTCCCTCCCCCTGTTTTAAATCCACACCATTTGCAATTAAAAGCAGCTGCCCAGAGGAGGTCTCAAGCAAGGCTTCCCTTGCCCCCTTGTGCCCTTTGCCTTGCAAAGACCAGAATTCTGGCACGATACCATGTCAGGGCCAGGATGAGGCAGTGGTCCTGTTGTACCAGGACAGAGGAAGCAGGGAAACAGAGATGCTTTATTAGCCTGCAGCTTAAAGTCTACACCTCAAGCTTAGAGACAAGTTTTTAAGGGAACAATCTTGGGTGGCCTTTTACTTTACAGACTGGAGTAAAAAGGGAAACTGCTGCAATCCAAAATAATCATTTCAACTTCTGTCCCCAACAACTGCCCTGTGAGCTGCCTTATGCCAATGTACAAGCTGTGTGCTTACAGCCTTCCCAGGTGCCAGCAGCATCCCTTGCGTCAGGCACCACCAGGAGGTTCAGAGGTTCATCTCAGCACACAGCAGTATGAGCTTTTGACTATTGCTCACCTCCACGTTCAGCACAGAAGTGTTACAGTCGCCAACCATACAACACAACATGGTAGCATGTAAAGGCAGAGGAGTATTTCCTTGCAGTTAACTAGTTCTTCAAAGAGGAAAGAACAAATTGCAGCTTGCAACACCACACACTTCCAAGAAAATATGACTGTGATCACCACAAACTGATAACTCGGCCATGTCCCTTTAAACCAGAGCCCCATCAGACTGAATAAAAGCCTGGTAGTGGTTTTGCTATGAGCAGACTTCCAGTATCCTGCCACAGCCCAGATCCAAGGGAACACAAACCCCTAGGAGGCTTCTCTTCCCTACACAGAGGGGTTTCTCCAGGCTCAAGACTCTATGGCTCTTCCTTGCAGCAAGGTTCCCCATGTGGAGAAAGGCTTCCCTACCCCTGAGGGGTCGAAATCCAAATCCCATCATGTGCCCCAGCACTCTGCTCACCGTGTCACGAACCACAGCCAACAACCACCCTGCAATGGCAGCCTGGCTCCGTAATAAATGATGTCTCACCTGGGCCAGGCAGCAGACCTGGAAAAAGCTTTAGACAAATCATAGCTGCCACTCTCTAATCTTCCTGCTGGAAAGTCACCTCCATCATCCTAATTTATCAAAAGGCCAAGATGCTGGTCAGATGCAAAGCCTTTCTCCTGTAATAACCCATATACGTAAGCGGAAGACACTGAGATTATACCAGATGTGTTTCACTCAGGAGAGCTCGTATTTGTTTTCTTGGACTTAGCTTAGCATTTATTTAATTTCACAGCCAAAGAAATTCCTTGGTAATGCAATCCTCTGCTGCTTCCCTCAAAAAAAATCTCTGATGTAAACACACAAAACAACCCTGAAAATAAAGACAGAAGCCTTTTGCAAACATAGACACATTCTGAGACACTTCTATCACGAATTCCAGTAGCTACTGAGAAGGAAATGTAGGTGTTCAGGAGGAAAACCATTCTGAGGGTCTCTGCTGCTAACATTAACATTGAAGGCTAAGGAAACAGGCTTGATGTTTACCTCAAATCTGTGGCGGCAGAAGCATTTTATGGTTAACAATTTAAAGCCTTGAACCTCACAGCTACAGAGGCTGTGGACATCTGATGCCTCATGAAGTTAATACATGCCCAGGACTGCCTGCACAAGCAGGAGGAGGAAGGTTAGCACCACGCTGTGTTCATATCCTCCTACAGCATTAGGATGTACAAGACTGAGGGGTTTTCATTGCTTGCAGTTATTTAGAGCCCAGTGAGGACTTGCGGCTGAATAAGAGTTCAGACCTCTGGTCTGTGCTCACAAGGACCAACTTCACACTGCAGCTCATGCATAGGCCAAAGGCTCGATCAGCCACAGAATAAGACAAACCCATAAGGTACTATGAGATCAGAAGATATTAATCTGTTTTTCATGATAATAAGGATAAGGTAAGTTGATTTTATTTTTTTAATGCCTGTGACCTTGTCTTTCCAGTGTGTGTTTATGAAAGACTGAGTTCTATGAACCACAATAGTTCTCCTGCTGCTTCCCAAGCACAGCTCCACTGCCTGGCAGCTTCTAATCCTGGCTGACCAAAACCAAAGCCAGCAACATTTCTCTCCCTTACCCAGATTTTTGGAAACACAAGACATGGACAAGCTTCTACTCTTCAGATTCCAATTCTCAACCCCCCAGCCTCACTCTGAAGTCAACTAAATTCATAAGGGCCGATAGTATCAAGGGACAAGTCAAGAAGTCAGTTAGCCTCCAAAATCCTTTTAAAAGACAATACTAAGACTAGAAATAGACACAATGGATCTAAAGTACTTGATGATAATGCCTCATAATAGAACAATTAAATTATTTTCTATTACACTCAAGATGTTTACACACTTGAGCAACAGTTTGAGACTCCTTTTTTATCTGTGTAAATGAGTAGGGGAGAAGAAGACGGAAGGCACGCTACAGGGATGCTGGAGATGAGCAACTAGCTTCTCCAGAGAGAAATCTATGCATGCAATGCAACAAAACTCAGCTCCTCCTCTTTCCTTTTTCCATCTCACATGCCTTGCAGTTGGTGCTCGTTTGAGAATTACAACTCTGTAAACACAAAAAGGCTCACAGGATTGTTCCAGCTTTGCATATTTCCAGCAAGTATTTTTCCCTCTCCTGCAAAGTCTTATCTTCTCCAGCTCAGAGCACTGAAAGTCGCAATATAAAATTTGCTCATTTTTTCCCCCAGTAAAGCAAAAAGAACATACTGCTGCTATTTTGCTGCTGCTGTTTTGTTTTGGGTTTTTTTTCCTTATTAAAAAAAGCTAGTTCCCTCAGCTTTAAGTAGCTAATTTTCCTGCAGAAACAGTACATTTCTTTTATGTGTTAATTTTTCTTCCTCTATTTGCACTTCACAGCATGTAGTGACAGGTCAGGCAGTGAAGAACAAGCCTCTCTCACTTTCTTCTGAGATGACAAATATTCCTGGTACAGAAGACCCTAATGCATCTGTGAATTCAGCTGTATTTGTGCATTTTGCAGGAGTTTTCTTCTAACAATGCAGTTTCCATTAATATGATTCAATTCACCTTTTTTCCATACAGAATTAGCAAAGAAGCATCTTGCTTTGGAGTCTTGAGAAAAAAATTTTAATCCAATCCATGATCCATGCTTTCCATAAAAGGTTGGTCAGCCAAGTTCTCACATGTTTTGTTTCATACAATTGAGATCTGCTGTCTGGAAAAAGAGGTGGTTTGGTTCTAAAATATCCACCTAGGAAGTAATTTGTTTTATCAGAGCTGTTCAAGCAAAACACATAGAAAATTCCCAGATAAGAGGAGAGTTGGCTCCTTCCAGCAACACCACAATAAAACAAAGACAGGTCCTGTTGGAATGGCAGAGCCATTTGTATACAAGCAAGTCACAAAAATTGCAAGTCAAGGTGAAAAAGAGATGCCTGAAGCCTGGAAAGTAACAGCAAACATCTCAAACCCCTTTAACCCTGGCCCACTATAAACAACTCCACCAAACACGCGGTTCACCTTTTTGTTAGACAAGGGCTCCAGATTTCCACGCTGCACATTGCAGACTCAGCCCACTCAGCAAAAGATCTCGATTCATAAGTTCATAACAAATAACCCCATAATTAACCTCATCCCCCAAATCTCAGATCCGCTTTCAAGCTATGACATCTGCCCTCTCCTGTCGGTTCAGAAAAATAACACCAGGAGCTTCAGCACTGTGCGAAAACATAAAAAGCCAGGCATGCTTTTTTTTTTCCCTTCCTGAACTGTCTCCTACTTATCCGGACCTAAAATTCTCCAACTATACATGCCCAAACCTTGAATACCAATAGGAATACTGACTAAGTCCCCCCTGCCAAATACCAGAATATTTTCTCCCTACAAAAGTAATCTCAACCCAGCAGGGCAAGGGGTTTGACCAGGCAGTGCTCTGTGAGGTTTTTTTCTTTCCTCACTTCCCCCAGGAGGGCTGGGCTGTCCTTGCAGCCTCTGCCTCCTGCTCTGGCTCCTGTGCATCCCCCCTTGCCCTGCCCCTGGTGTTGCAGGAGGCTTTTTGCAACTGGAGTGTGAAGTCAACTTCACTTCCCCACACCACACTTTGCTGAGCATTAACATTTGCCTTCGTTTGCTTCCCCTCGCTGGTGCTGACAACTGTTAATTTTGTCACATCAGCCACTTTTGTAGATTTAACTTTGCTATCCTGCTCCAGCCATTGCAGCTCGATAATAAATCAACAGTCTGGAGGCTTCACGTGGAATGCAAAGGCCTTTATGGTGCATGTGAAGATGGAAGCCTTTACAGTTTTAAGTAGGACTTTGTCACATTCATGAGGGGTAATAAAAAAATTTACATTTTGACTTTCAGGAAGAAAATGTGGTCGCGGTGGAAAAATACCGTTCTCGTAGCTCGCTCAGGACGTGTGACATGCCTCAGAGCTCACAGAGAAGGTCATATTGGACTTCTGAGCCATCATCTCAGCTCTGCCAGGCAAAAAATGGTTTGCAACTTTCCCTGAGGATGCTAAGAGCAGACCTGACAGATAATGCCAGATTCAGCTAGAAGATCTTCCTGCTATGCCTTCTTTCAGAATTTATACTTGCCCTGTTCATAGAGAACAGCAGAAGTTACACTCCAGGGTAAAGCCTTTGCACACATGATGATCATCTGGTATGGAAGAGTCTCATCCTGTGGGATCCCCACAAGCTCAGCAATATATTTATTACCATAGACTTACAGACACTTGCTTAGGAGTAGGCATTGCACACCAGCTCCAGAAGCACCAAGACCCAAAGCTGGCATATGTCTGTGCATTAGCCACAAAGCAGTATTGCCTTTAAGTTCCTCCTAGGATCCATGTCAGAGAGTTTTGGCATCCCAAAGGGCACATGATTCCCTGCATTACACTGCAGAAGCATGAGGGAGCAGGGCCTGCTCACAGATGGCAGCAAAGCCCTCAAACACACCAGTGGCACAGGGGAGCACACACAAGCCAGCACAGACAGACAGACAACTTCTATCTGCAATGGTCTGACAGCGCTCCAGAGAGAGAAGAAAACAACACAGCAGAAGCCTCTCACCAGTCACCAGCTCGTGTAAAATGGGGCAGCTGGTTCTTTGCTCCCGCTAAAAGGAGTCTAAATGTGTGTTCAGGTACAGTGCTGCGAGCGAGCTGGGACTGGCTGCACAAATGCTCCCCATGGCGAGGGCTGGCTGCCACGGAGCCGTCACAGCCCTGGCACTGCCACTGTGCCAGGAAGAGCCGTCACGAGGCCTGGGATGGCCAGGTGGGAAGGGCAGGGGGGCTGGAGCAGGCTGGGACAAATGTTTAAATGTCTAAAAATCCTCTCTCTGCAGACAGTCTTTCGGGGAGGGCCTCCCATAAAAGGAAACCTGCCTTTTACAAGTCACAGTGGATGATCCAAACCCAACGTTTTCCACAGATTATCTCTTCCTGTCGTTTCCCTTCTGGACCCGGCTTGCAGCCTCACAAATGCCAAGGGTCCTTGCAGTGTGCACAGGCAATCTGTCCTTTAATGAACTCTGCCAGCTCACGCTGAAGATGTAGAGCGTACCTTGGAGCGAGGCAGGGGAAAAGAGGCAGTAGCCTCCTTTTGCCCTGTGGATGATAACCCCACATGCATATTATTTCCCACCATAATCCTACTGTTTTTAATTAGTACGCTGTAAAAGGAAGAAGCACCACATCTCCAAGGGGAAAAGGAGGAGGGAAGATGGGAGGGAAAAAAAAAATCAGCACAGAGGATTCTGTCCAACTTTTCCAAAAGCTTAATAGATTTTTAAATGGGGTTATTAACACCACCTATGAATTATTTTAGGGACCTAATTATAAAAACCAAAACCTAGTTAATTAGGTTTCCTGAACTTGCCTTGACACAGGTGAAACAAGATCTCTAAATGCAAGAGGATTGAAAAGCAAATCACTTCAAACAAAGAATCAATGAGTATTATTGCAGAACCAATTGAACAATTACTTCTTTAATTGTTGGCACCCTGCTACCTTCACTTAACAGGACGGATCAGCAGAGTTACTTAACCTCCTCCAGTAACTAAAAAGTGTACTGTTAAAGCCAAAATAGATTGCTGCACTTTGGAAGAATTGCTGGAGGTGAATTAGCCGCCCACCACCCAGCGTGTGCAAGGCACATCGCCTCCCGGTACCCGGCTGCAGGAGATGCTCTGCTCCTGCCTCTCAGGACCTGCTCACTCACGGGAAGCCTTGGGGTTTTAATCCGAGCGGTGATGATCGCAGAGCTCATCCTGCACCACCCACACCACAGCGCTGACATGGTAAGTAAATTTTTTTCCAGTCCGTGCCTTCTCAGCCAGAGCCGGTGTGCAGGGACACGGTGTGGCCGAGCGGGACTGTGTTCCCCATCCTGGGATTTAGACACACTGCTCCAGCCGAAACTAGACACACACAGTCCTTCAAGCAGCTTTGAAAGTTCCAGCCTGGAGCCTCACTTCAGATTATCTATCTCAAAAAATGAGACAACCTCACGAACAAGAAGCATGAGGTGGGCTGGGGAGAGCAGCGGTGGGTAATAACCGCAGTGCCGGTGCCAGAGCACCTGACTCTGCTATCGTGTCTCCTGCCTGTCTGTACAGAACTTCCACCCCGTGCGGCAAATCCCACCACCAAAACTAAAAGCCTACGATTTAAAAAGAAGGGAAGATGACAGAGCGCCCTCTGATGTTGTCAAGAGAGGGGAGTGGGGGAGAAGCGAGCGGCACAGGGGCCGTGGCGGGTGCCGTCGAGAGGGTGGTGGGTGACAGCAGGGCTGGCTCAGGCTGCAGCATCCATCCCTCCCTCCCTCTCCAGTCCGTGCTCGCCTCTCCCCCAGTGCAGCCAAGGATGCGGTTTTGCCTGTGGACTGGTAGAATTGCCAGCATTTGTTACGAGCTCCACCGAGGACTCTGCTGCCGGACAGGCTAATGCGCTAACGGGATTAAGCTCCGTCTCTGTACCCTGCATCCATGCCAAGAGCAGAAATATGTGCCTCGCAGCCTGGTCAACAAAGCATTCCCTAAGCCAAAACTAAAAAACAAACTAGAGTGTAGGCAAAAAAACCCAAAAGAAAACAAACAAACAAAAAAAAGAGAGAGAGATTTTAAAAAAAAAGGAAATAAATCCTAACCATGTAGGCAAGAGGGGTCCTTGAGCAGCCTCCTGCTGTACTTAGGAACCTCCACTTCATGCAGACCTCCCAGTCCATTTCATAATTCCCCACCAGGCATCTATGCGGGATGAGGCAACTTCAAACTGTACAAAGAACAGGCCATCAAGCCTCAGCGTAAACCAGTTGCTCACAAGTCACCCAAATATGAAACAGCTGAAAACTCTGCCCACAGGCACCAGCACTGCTTAGGGTGGTGGTGAAGAGGGTGCCCCACAGTTAGACCCTCACGTTATGGAAATAACAGAAAAGTGCTATTGAACAAGCCAATAAAATGCTCAAAATACAGAAGTAATCTTCTCTATTGGCAGCTACTGCTGGAAACTAGGCTTGCAATTTTTGGAGTATAAACACAGCCTGTGAATGAAGGTAATAAGAACAGAACACAGTTTTCTTTAGCTTAAGAAAAAAAACCCATTTGTATGTAGGAGTTAGCATTTCTCTGCTCAAACCGCAGAAACAGATAGCGAGGAAGCAGTCTGCACAGGGCACTTGTTTAATACTACCAAGTTAATCTGAGCACGGGAGATTGGGTGGCAAAACCTAGGACCTGCAGAGGTGAGTGTTTGAGATGATCATTGCTCACAGACATTGTTTCAGGCATATAACATTTTAGCCTTATGTAGCACTTTTCACCCCAAATGACTTTCTGAAGTACATCATTTCACAGATGTGGAAGTGCCATCTCTCCTGTATATTAACAAACACCGCATTTCACCCTACATGGCAAAAGGAGATGACAAACACAATAACCCCTTGACAGTAGGAGAGAATAATACACAGCAACTGGTATATATTGTATAAAATAAAAATAAAAAAGAGGGGAAGAGCATATATTTCTGTACCCACAGGTGTAGGATAACCCTCTAACAATCTTCAAGACAGAAAAAAACCCTTGATATATCAAGTATAACAGTCACACAGAGGTCACCACAGCTCATTTACAAACATTACAAAAAGCTGAAAATCAGGATGCTTGGTCTGACAGCAGAGAAGCAACTGACTGATCCAAAACCCACTAACTTAGGTGAGAATGGGCTTGCAACAGGCTCAAGAGACCCTGCAGCAACACTAAGAAGTGGGTGTTGCATATTTGAGAACCTCCTCCTCCCCCCCCCACCGAGCCTTCAAGTACATTGCTGCAAAACCTCAGCAGCAACTCAGTACAGTGGTATTTCAATTTTTCTTTCCTAACAGTTTACATGGAGTAGCTCCTACTGCATCCTTTGAAATTTAAGTTCTAGTTTTTCTAAGCAGTCTACATTTGAGAAATTTTGCAAGTTTCAATAATCTGTCTTTAGCAGATGATTTGATTTTATAAGTGTAAGAGCACAGTTCTTAATAGAAATCAACTCTTTAATGTTGAAATTAACCTTTCTTGAATGATTCAATACAGCAGCAAAGAACACCTGAAACCAAGGGGCCTGCCAGTGGACACTTAAATTTACAAATTCACTGCTTGAATTTTTAATTAAAACCTAGACTTCTCATTCTTGTTACTGTTTCTTACTATTATTTTTGAAGCACTTCAATTCTGCATCCTTCACTAAAGGCAGTGCTGAGGGAAACTGCGGGACGGTCCCATCGTGGTGCTGTGCATTCCTCTGAACTGGACCATCCAGCAGATCGTGTCACTGCAGGGATGTTGCACAGCCTGTTTGTGCTGTTCAGCACTGATGAAGAACAGCAGTGGAAAGAGGAGCAGAGGTTTGTATGTGGGTAAATCCAAACCCACCCTTCACCAGTGATGTTAAGCTTTTATCAATCTACAAGCACTTCCCAGTGAGCAGTGCTGCACCTCTGTGTACTTTAAGAAGGGGGGAAATCAGTCAAAACTGGCAGCCCAGCACGATGGGTGCTGTGTGTCTCTCCCTTTCTATTCTTTACTGTGCCAATTAATCTGAACCCGACTGTCACCTTGACACCCATCAGAGACTCTCAGATCCAGAAATAAACTGATCAAATATGCAATAAGCGGTCAAGCAGTGTCCCCCACAGGCAAAGAGAGATCGGACTCGCTGTTTATAAGCGATGCTCAGCAGCCAAGATGCTTCCTCCTCTCAGATCCTAGAGAAAGGGGATTCTCTTCACCTTCACCATGTCACAATAACTGAATTTAGCTTAAGAAAACACACTACATTAAGTAAGAGACTTAATGGTAGTATACTTGTCCATTTTTTAAATTAAATGATGTTCATTAAAGCAACATCACCTCCCCATAATTAATTTTGCTTTGAGAAGGAGAGGGAAAAGCTACAGACAATTAATGTACCATGCAAGCTCTACTAGATGCTCCATATATTTTCTCCCTACGACCACCCCTCCTCCATAACGGCATCTCTGCTCATCTCCCTTCCACTTCTGAAAGCAAGGACTGAGTTTTTGGCAGGGAAGATGCACAATAACACACAGCAACCCCTCATCCGCTTCCCCCCACCTGACAGCATTTCAGTAGGGTTGCAGATACCCATCCATGAACGTGCAATCATATTCTCTGCTCCCCAACTTACAGAGATGCAACAAAACGTGTCACTGTCAAAGACACCCAGACAATGAAATCAATGGGACAGTGATGAGTCTTTACAGAGTAACATTCCTCCAGCACCGAGGTAAAAAAAGTATTTGGGTTGCAGTGGCATGGGGGCAGGGTGGCAGGGAAGAGGGTATGTTTCATCTGCGGCTTTTGTATCATTATGTGCATTTTCCTTGAAGATTTAAGCCTGGCAGAAAGAACAAGAGCACAAGGCTGATGAGCCAAAAATGGGAAAAATAATCACAAATAAAATAAGATTATTCTTCAGCTGTGAATCAGTAGATAGCACTTCCTACAGGCCAGCACGCACAAGGCAGTGACACATGTAAGGTCGTAGAGTGATAAAATCAATAATTCCCCAAGCAGGGAAGAGGAGCCTAGTGGTTTCAGCAAATGACACAAATTAGCCCTCTCTCCACAGCTGTGTGCAGCTCTTTTGGAAGCCTTCAAGAATGAAACCCTCATCACCCCAGGAAGGTAACAGAATCCTTCCCCATGCCTCTCTGCCTCTCTGTTTATAAAGACAGGGATAAGGATGCAGCTCAGAGGTGTTTGCTTATTTTATCAAACAGCAAATTGATTGTAGCTGTTGGATAAAAGCACTGACATTTCATAAACTGCACTCAAGAATTTTGCTGACAACTCTGAATAAGTCCAATTTGATTAAACTAACAAACTCCTCTGGAAATACAGATTTGCTGCTACTTTTACTACCTGAACTTTTACCACCTTGTCTCCTAAACATATAGGTGCTAGTTAACAAATATAGCCTGACTTAACACCTTAAGCCCCTTCACTTCTAGCTAGGCTGGCACTACAATTTATGGAAATTGGAATGAAGGCTGTGAAGATAAGAGAGTCCTTGTCACAAACAAGGAATGCATTTTTCCTTGCCAAACACAACACTGTACCATGGTGTCACAGAGGATTCCCTTCAGATGAGAAGCAGGAAGCCATCCTGCCCCTATGGAGTTTAAGCTCTCACACGTGTGCGTTACCCACACTCGGAGCTGGTACCAAGTTGACGCCTTCCACGTTTTTTTTTTCCTACATCACACGATATCACCAGCACAAGTCCCCAGATTGTCTGGAGGTTGGCCAACCAGGGAACAGCTCTGTCTCTTCTGCAGGAAGCTCTCACATCACACTGCTCCGTGTTAAGGCAGGCAGGACAACAGGAGTTGGCAGTAGTTAAAAATACAGCCTGATGATAGGAAAGTGAATCACCTTGATCACTGCCAGAGCAGAAATCTTCCCTCCCCTGTTTAACAAAGGACTTGCTGGAACACCCCTAAAACACACCACTGATCAAATTCCCCTTTCAGGTTTCCATTCTTAGAAGGCTTATGTGGGTATCTAGGTTGTGCTGGAGACAAGCATTAGAAAGAGGTGGTTTCAATTCTTTTAATTCTTCTACATGATTTAGCCCACTTTCTCAAACTCTGTGTCCAGGCAAAACCTCAGTGAGGCCCAGTTAGCTTTGCCCTTCAGGTTGAGACAGTTCAGGCCCTTCATCTCCCCACAAGCATGCCCAAAGGTAATCTCTCCCCTTCACACATCAAACCAGGCCTTTTGGGTAGCTACATTTTTTAAAAACTGTTTGTGTAATGTATGAAGACTAACTTGGATTCATGAATATTTGATTTAATATACATTTATTTCCCCTAAAGGAAGATACATTTTATTTAATACTGATTGCAGTTCTTATTACCTTCCTAAACCCAGCGCACTACTCAGCATTCCAATTACACCAGCACGCTATAGTTATGGCTGAGAAAGCACTTCCATTATAAGCTGCTGTTTTTAGACACTTGTAAAAACTCCCACCATTACATGCTCTTCCCACACCCCTCCTGCAAAATAGCCCTTGTAGCTGAAGATGTTCAAGCTGCTGCTTAGCCCAGATAGAGAAAGAATTAAACCTGGTTGAATCAAAACTTCCTATTCATGTTGATTTAAATGCATGATTGAGCACAGATATCAGACAACAGCATCAATATCTTACTAAAAAAAAAAATCAAATGAAAGAAATTAAAACCTCACTGCCATGTTTACATTGTGATAACTGCCTGAAGTTATTTTAAAGCTGGATCAACTTTAATTCAACTATGCAACACAATGTAGAGCACAACACTGTATACAGTAACCTGTAGGATTCCCTGTGGTTGCTCTGACACTTGTTGGAGGCCTTGGAAGAAAGAGAAGCCCAAGTGCTCATATATTTTTCCCCACAAAGCTTGCTTTTGTTGAAGAAATCCCTCTTCTCTCAGGAGATCAATTGCATTTACTGACCAGAGTTACTGCTAAAGAAGAGGCAACACTTCCAAGTGACATTTTGCCTAGTGTCTTTATGTCTGTGGCTAGGACACTAAGCATTCAGACTCACACAGTGGCCCTCCAGGATGCTCTGGCTGATTTAGGACAGCTATGGTCTTCTTAAGTGGAAAATACTTCCCACCCTTTACCTTCATGACTGCAGTCAATCTCAGCAGCCAACATTTGGAAGAGCATTGGTTGGCTGGTTTTACAGCTTAAATGGTGCTAAAAAGAAATAGCATAGGTCATTCTACTTCCTCTCACCCAAAGTGCGCTTTGTAATGTATCCACCAGCTTAGACTTGCAAGAGTCCCTTCATCAGCTGCCAAACTGCAGCCATTTCAGAGGTGAAAAACTAGCCACTCTCCGAGAGAATCAAACAGTGTTTAAATGAAAGACTCAAAAATATTACTCATCCAAGTGAAGTGACCACGTGGACCTAGGCAGGGGGGAAAAAAACAATTAATGATTTTCAAATTCTGACCAGGACAAAGAGTAAAATACGAGAGACCTCTCTGGCAAAGCGTGCTGGGGAATTGTTTGAGGGCCACAAGTGGCAAGGAGCTCCATTCTGCACAGCGCCGCTGCCTCACAGGCAGGACGGGGCCGAGATGAATAGGAATGCTGATTACTTCTACCAAAGCTCAGGAAATGCTCTCCGATCTCATTGAAGTCTCTGGAATAGTATAATTGGTTCAATTGTCTAACTCAATCCGTATCTGCAGCAATCTATTGTCCTTCACCAGCCAGCTCTTGCTACATGTATTCTATTGCAGCACCCCTCTATACAAAGGGTCTACCCCATATTATATTCAAGATTAGATAAGTGGTGTGTTGCTTTGTGCTGTAATGTGTTACTGTTTCACGCTGGGACCCACGAGAGAAAAATGCAAACAAACACTGACCAAGGGGGAAGAAAGTGGGCAGAGAAGCAATTTGTTTTGAAGCTTCATTACTCCTCTCCTAATAAACAGGTTTTTCAATAGGTTATGGTCTGACCGTTTGTTTCGGTGACAGAGGAGTTGGGATGGACAGGTGAAATGTGATCCGCGTCAAACGTGGCAGGAGAACTGAAGTGCACAGGAGACTTGGGAAACAGTCACTTGCAAAGCATCATAGCAAACTCAGACTCCATTCAGGACTCTGCTGTAGGAAAACAATGACAGGGAAAAAGCCCTTGCCCTGAGGATCTCACAATTAAAACTGCAGCAGAACATACAAAAGGCAAAGGCATTGCTAGGTCAGGATGATGATGAGGGAGGGTGGGAAGTCAGGAGCAGCCAGTACCTGCTGTGGCTAGCAGCTCTGTGCCACCCACTTCCAAATCCCTGTAAGATCAACCTGACTCAGCACACATGCTAGAGGCAGTGGCTTTGCTTTTGCTTCCCCCAGGTCCCCCTCTCAGCACATCACTCCTTTCTTTAATGCTCATTATATTCCAGACAGACCCTAGCCAGCAGAACAGCACATATTTACCTAACACAAACCTGCAGCATCACCCCACTCCCAACACGAGTTCTGGCTAGGAAGAACAGGCAGATAAACCTCCCCTGCTCCCTCATCCCTAAGCTGCGGCTTTGGACACCTCCTCTCACAGGAATTGAAGCGTGCAAGCTGGAGTTGTGCTCAATAGACAAGCGCAAGCCCTTTGCACTTTCACAGCACCTTTTATCCCAGTATTTCATAGTGCTTCAACAAACACAGATCAAATCTCCTCTGCCCCTCTCCTGGGGAGCCACAAATCTCTCCATTTTACAGACCAGAGGACCAAAGCACAGGGGATTTAAGGCTGAATCTCGTGAGCTCCAAGCAAGGGTGCTCATCTTGCCTCCTCAGCGGCAAAGCTTACAGCTGTCCTCGGGAGAGGGGGGGTCCCAGGCCATGGGGACAGCAGGAGGACAGCCCCATGCATGGGCAAAGGGCTCCCTCTCCCGTTGCAAGGGGCTGCGACCTCTGCCTTTGGGTAAAGTCTCAAAGGCCATACAAGAATTGAAAGGTAGCTATAGGACTCTGGGGAAGGATTAGGGAAGTATTGCCCATGACTCTGCTACAAGACTAGGAGATCTCCAAGCAGTTATAATTGGAGAACATATAAGGAAGGAAAGAGACCCTCAAAATATTATCTCCATAAGGCAGGAAGTGTGAGTTTCCAGTGAGGCATCAGTAGCAGATGCAGGTTCATTTGGATTCCCAGGATCAGTACCAGTGACAAAGCTGTGGCTTGGCAAATCATTCAGAGGATTAATTTAGTGTTTACTTGCTGCTTTTTCCCTATTGTCACTGCTCCTTTGCGTTACGCACAAAAAAATCATCATCTTTGCTTCCTCGAGACTTCTGTCATACATCATTGCCTGGCAGGGGGAAGAGGGAAGCGTGGGGCGAGACAAGCATACTTCCTCCCATCGCCCTCGTGTTAATTCAAAATCATGGTCCCCGGCTCCAGCCCTGAACATGGATATTTCCTGCCTCTTGGTGTTTCCTATCAAATCATTATTAATCTTTCTGGCCTGTGTATATTCATTAGATAAACACTGAAACTGCGATGTTGTTTGTCTGCTCTGTACACATCATAACCCTGGGAAGACAAGATGAATTTGACAACTAATGTAAAAATTACAGCCAGCAATATATCTTAGATTTGGGTGGAACACCAAGATGAGAGTTAATCAATAAAATCCTAACTTAGGTATTGTATGAAATGGCACTTCATTCATTATTAGGAGTTGGTATAAAACATGATTTACTGGTTTGATATATTGGCCCTTCACCTTAGGGACCTATTTTCAAATCCAGTCCAATCC
Organism: Piaya cayana; assembly: GCA_013389865.1. NCBI lineage: Eukaryota > Metazoa > Chordata > Aves > Cuculiformes > Coccyzidae > Piaya > Piaya cayana. The sequence continues at coordinate 164,799 of WAAB01000847.1, forward strand.
AAAGTGACTAAAGATCCCTCTAGCCTGAGGGCTTGGGAAGGATACTGTTGCCAGAAATTTATGTGAGCTTGCTTGTAATACATGGTTTGTGGGCAAAGGAATGGCACATGGGTGTAGGAAGGGTTGATCCCCAAACCAGCATATTCACTGGAAGTCAACCACATGCTTTAAAAATAAAGTAAAAATAAACATGTAGTGGGCATTTCTTTCTCTCCTCATGGATTGTACCCAATCCCTTGACAGCAAGTGCTGTATCCCAGCTCTTTGACTGCTTTCTGCTTCCATTTTTTTTCCCTCCCTGCCTCATAAACCTACAGGAAGAGATGTGTGGAAGTTTTTTGTAGAACTCAACACAAAAGGCACTGTTCAGCCCCTAAGCAAAGACATATTTGTAATAAAATCCATTGGGACAGCACATCTCAGGCACTGCTCAGTCTAGATGCTGCTCCAGATTGTCTCACCACTTCCCAAAGGGGATAGACCCAAAGGAGTCAGATTTGCATTTAGACCATGTCTACCTGGAGTTAAACTCCAACACAGGAGAAAAGCTCCAGCATTGTACCACGTTCTCCTAAATGTCACTGGTCTCTCAAGGAAAAGCATACATAAAAAAACCAAATCACAAAAATCTGGTCTCCTTTTATGAGATGTGAATCAATTGCATTTTGAGTAACTGGTTAAAATATCTCTTTTTTATTTTCTTCCACCCTACATAGGGGAAAAGGCCTTTTTTTTTTTTTTTTGTAGTGTTTCATTGCTTGTGGGGAAAACAAATCATACAATTGGCAAAATTGGCCCTTTTCTCAGTACTTGGCTATTAAACTCCATTGAACTCTCCCAGTATTTTTAAAGCCACATTAACACATTAGCCTATGCTATAGTGTGAATCATTCCTACTTGATTTTTAAGTCTGTTCCATGTAAATAAGACTCTTCTCCAAAGAACAAGTTTCATGATAATGTTAACTATAATAACCCAAGAACAGACCTCATAGAGCTGCTTTGCCATGGATCTTCTTTATGGTTGTTCCCCTGATCATTCCAGGAAAGACAGCGAGATGCTCACAAGCTCTAGTAAGAGATCCCAAGCACCCTTAGAAATTGGTATTTTTTGGTTTTTTTCCCCAAATCCCAGCAGGTATTGCTCCAGGGCCATGTACCACCACACACAAACTCAATCCTTGTACAATATTTCAAGATAAAAACTTTAATAATTCATAGAGAAAACACTTGGTAGCACAGCCCATCCTCCCTGTTCAAAAGGCACAGAAACCAGTGGTTTGCTCTCCTGCTGTCTTTTTACAATCAACTGCTCCATGAGACCTTGTACAAAAGACCTGGCTCAGGTGTCCTATGAATCTAGTAGCCATCACAGCCCAGTAAACCTGAATAAGAAGTGGAATGATTTAGATGCTAATGACTAATGGAGTGATATCTGTCTGTGCAACTGGCAGCCATGCAGGAATAGCAGTGAGCTTTCTCAGGTCTTGTCTGCGCAGGGAGAAGAGAAAGATCCTTTATCGCATTTTATAAGTTTGCATTTATAGGGCAAATAAAATAGAGCATTTTTAAAACCAGGAAGCATTTCAGAGGACAGATTTTTTTTTCCATATAAAAATCACAAATAGAATTTAACTTTAAATACTTTTCTGGCTAAAGAAAAAAAAATCAATTGAACTGATTACCTTGTTGAGTATCAATGAAGATTTTAGTTGTCTTTGTAATTGCACATTTTCCTTGCTGGCTTTTAAACATAAAAGGAGAGTGACTTTACTGCTATAGTAAAACCATGGGCCCCAGTCAAAATCAACAAAGCAGGGTATTAACTCTCTCTGTGCTGTTTCAGCTCCACAGGGATCTTTCCAAGCCTTTCTGCTCAAAAGATCAGTGACAAATTCATCTCATATGTTTTAAAGACAATACTTTTCTGGTGAGGTGGATAGAAGACAACCTGCTGCTGTTGAATGGTCAGTTCTTATGATTCAACATCCCTTCACGTGCCAATGAACCGCACCCTTTCTTGTTGCTTTTCATTTTCAGTGGCGTGGTTTCAAGAGCTGCTGGGTGAGCCATGTGAACAGAAAGATCTCAGACCCTACTGACCTGCCAGAGTTCATCCTGCACACTCTGGCAGAGAAGGAAACCGTTCCATCAGTTAGCTTAAAACCCTTGTCCTGGTGGAATGCCATCAAGATACTGATCTACTGGAAGTACCTTCTAAAATTCTGCATAGCCCTGTCAGACTAGGTCAATACAAATGGCCTTTAGGGTCAATACCAGTTCCCAGGGTGGGACAGGCATTACCAGCAGCAAGATCTGCCCCTGGTGAATTCCACAGACCATTCGCATTGCCACCTCCAGCATTCTCCCCTGCTCAAACAAACTGTTCAGGCCTTCAGCCTCCCCTGTCTCTCCCTCCTCTTTGGTTTGTCCTATCAGTGTGCCTTCAATGCCAAAAGAATTTTCACACTGTCATCTGCTCACGAATAAGATTCTGCAAGCGTCTCTCCTGAGATCCAGATACATTGCTCTCCACTCATAACAGACGTGGTTACAAGACAATCAGTTAACGGGAACAAAAATAGATTTCCCAAACCAAACATCATAAATTCAGTGCTTCATCCCCTCCTGGTTTAAAACCAGCACAAACTGCAAATAAGAAAGTGACACTTCTGAGATTTCTGCAGTCCCAAAGGCTCTCTGGACAGGGAGCAGAGCCAGAGGAAAGCAAGGACTGAGGCTGAAGATGCAGCTTCCCTCTAAATAATCATCCAGGACCTAAATAGACTTTCCTCAGACAGACAAATAGACTAAAATAGCAAAGATCCTGCCATTCAATAACCACTCTTGGTCAAAATTTACTTTGCTTCTACTGTCCTGGATTCTCTAGACAGCTATTTATGTATTTCCCCTGCCACCCTAAATCACCATCTCTATTGCAACACTTTTATTGTATCCCTGTTAGCAGGCATAGACTGTCATTTATGTGCTAGGCACGCTGAGGATGAAATGAAGGGAACAGCTCCTGACCCAGGTTATAGAGCTGCCTCCAGCCTCAGCCCCCCCCAGTGACACAATGCTCCCACCAGGGGGGACAAGACTCCACAGTTCCTTCTCAATTGCTATTAGACATTCTGTCTTAAGACATACTTCCACCACTAATGCTTTTTGGACTCCCAAAATCAGCTCAGGCCTCTGTCTGGAGACTTCAAGAGGCAACGGAAGAGAAACAGTTGAAGTCACACTTCATGCTCTTTAGGGCCCTGCATTTCCATCCACGTGGCTTTCTAGAGCACCTAAGATCTTCCAGTCAAACCTGCCAAAAACAAGCCCAAATAAACCCACAACGCCCATATTTACATCAGTTACAGTCCCAACTATCTGGCCCTTGTCTAACAGTTCCCAAAAATCTGCAGCAGTTGTCACTGAAATATCACAAGCAATGAAGGGGAAACACTGTGGAAGTGATGGAGATGACACAGGTTGAAAGATTCCAAAGCTTATTCTGGAACTGACAATTCTGCCAGGAACTGGCAGGAGATCAAAGGTCCATCTACTAAATGACTTCAGTGTTTTTGCCTGGGCAGGAAACAATCAACAGGTTTTTTTTTTAGTTGCTCACTTTTCTGTTGGGCTGGTCGGAAGCACCTTAAATGTGTTAGAAAGCCCCTGCCTCCTCCTTTTCCACAGCTACAGATCAGATCTCCTATTTGCCTTCCAAAGTAGCCCACCTGGAAGATCCACCTGCCAGCATTTGCAAAGTCTTGCAGTATGCTGAATCTTCTATATTTGCTTGCTGGATATCAACGGGCAAGACCTGTTACTGTTCTTTCATAAAGCAAAGAGCCAACTCCTTGAAAAAACTTCCTTTCATGGAATAGAATATGCAAGGAACAGACAGGAAGAAGTTCAGCTTTGTACACAAGCTCACCCCAGCACTTGCTGCTTCCTTGTCTGCTCTCAGACAGGCAAAGGTTATGCTGTTATTCACAAAACCAGGCTTGGGCCCATAGCACAATTGTCCAGTTGGCTTCAGAAAGAAACCAAAAAGCACCAGCTTACTCATGAAAACTGGCCCAATCAAGATGCAGTGAATAAAAACAAGAGAAAGAACAAAAAAAATACTGAAAAGCTCTTCTCAACTTATTGCACACAACCCCTTGTTAAACTAATGCTTGTTAAAAAAAAATAAGGGAATGAAAACACATGGAAAACCACTGCCCTCAAAGATAAATGCACACACATCAAATAAATAAACTACCTTAAAACAAAGGGGTGGATTCCAAAACTACTTTTGAACAAAATTAACCTTGGAAAAAAGGATTTCTATTTTGCATGCCAGAATTGCATCTGACATGCAGTGCTCTACACGTGAGCACACACAGAGGCAACATGCGATTTGATAGCACATTCAGGAGTACTGAGAGTTGCTCTGTGATTGGAATAGCCCTGTGTCCTGGCTATGGCAAGTCAAATAATTTTATAAGAGGGAGAGAGAGGCAGAATAGAATGCGTTGGCACACACAAATTATAAAGCATCTTCAACACGTGTTTAAACATAGAAAAAAAACAAACAGGAGACAGAATCCTTAGCTTAGTGAGAGGCGTAAAAAAAACCAAAACAAATTTAGACTAAAATATTGAACCGAAATCTATTCCTACAACTGCTTACAAAATAATCATCCAACATGTATTTAAAATGTCTGTGTTAATCACTCTGCATCAGTAGCTCTCTGTTCTGACCCAAGCTGTGCGGGTCTCCCACAAAAGAAGTTGGACAGGAATGGTTTCTAAAGAATATCCAGAAACATTAATGTGTTTAATGCCACGCAAGACATTTACACACCACCTCTTCAGCACCAGAGTCCCACTACGTGCAATCCTGGTGCTCTCCATCCTCATGCTGTATGTTTCTGCCTGCATTCTGACTGAGGATTTAGCTCCTTGTTGTCAGAGGATGAATGTTTTTATTCTGTTTGCTCCCAGGCCAGTATCAAAAGCTCCCAGTACATGGGTTAACCAGATGATCCTTTAATACACAAAGGACCCCCAAACAGCTTAACCTTAACCCATCCGTAAAGATTCCACCCAGCCTGCTAATGCTGTCCTGAATCGTGTTCTCTATTATTACATCTGAAATCCGTTAAAATTTCACACAATTTCCTGCACAGCAGTGTATATAATAGTGCTGGGAGCCAATATGTTTCTATAATTGGGCCTGTAGTGGGGCAGAGTCCAAAGCAATTAATCCAGCCTCCTTCCTTGTTTGCGCCCACATAAAGCTGACAGGGTAGAGAGTAATTGGAAGTGAGCGGCCTCTATCCCCTACTTTAAATTAATATTTTCCTGTTCTGATTTAATTTCACCCAGTAACAGTGACACAAAGACACGCCATGTCAAGCACTAAGTAATCTGCAGCAGCTGCCTTAGGAGGAAACTTTTATTCATCAGTAATATACTGACCTGTATATCACTCCACACACAGTACACAATATTCCTGTCAAACAGACAGCTGCATTTAACTCTGTATAATCAGCAGAGATGGGAGAAAGAAAAAGCTACCTATAACATACATATATATACACTATATATATGTGTGTGTGCATGGAGATACAGAACAGACACATGAATTTAATTAATCATGAAAAATTCAGCTTTCCAAAAGGGGAAAAAATTAAATGGCAAATATAAAAAACATGCTAATCAGCAGAGCCACAAATCCATGCAAATGAAAAGCCAGAAGTAATGGCCAAAACACCCAGGCCATTAAATCAAATCACTGAGAAAATAATGGCTAAACTCTCTCTTACTTGTAACACTCAATTTATGTAGTCAATATGGCTCTGAATGAATGAGTGAAGGTACTAAGAGCACAAATCTAAATTCAATATACATATCTTAGAAAAATCCCCAACGCACGCACTCGCGTGCTGACAAGCCATATAAAGCGGACACTGCTATTGCATATGCTAGAGAAGCAAACAGAAAACTGCCTTCATTTAAGATGATTCCCTGTTTACATCAGACAAAACATCTAAATATACATGGATTATCATAAGTCCACACCTGCCAAGGAATTTATGGGAGTGTGTTGCAAGCTGGGCCTGATCAGGACTTAGGGGGAAGACCACAGAGACCCTTCTCCTCACATCCACAAGCTGCTATTCCTTGAGCTAACCTGTGAGCACCCTTAGCTGTGAGCTGCACAGGGTCTATGACACAGCTTAGCACATCTTCCAGTCTAGTGGAAAACACTAAAGCTGTTTATACTTCAATACATGGTGTATTCTTATACAAAGGTTAAAAAATATGCAATATATTTTATACCTAGATAGACTGCTCAGACATGGAGCAGAAGCAGGATCTTACACTTGAAGAGGTGTTACTTGACGGAAATAAGGTTTTTATTTTCCAAATAAATAGGGGTCCCTGAGTGTTACCCTCCCTAGATTTCTTTTCAAACTCATTGAGCAAAATATTCAGGGGAATTTGAAAGTAACAGCTTCTTTCTGTCCAGTCTACATCTAAGATGAGAGGCTGAGAAGGGAGTAGCACATTATACAATACCGTGATGGTCACAGACACAGCTTCCCTGACCAAATATCTCCTGGCCCACAACATAACAACATTCACCGGTAATACTGTGCAGACTCAGCTCTCTATGCTTGGGAATAGAAAAGAGCCCCAGGGGACCTGTTTGCAAGATGAAAGATCTTGTGCCTTCAGCCCACATGGATTCAAATACCCCAAATTGGAGATCATAGTTTACAAATTTATGTTTGATACACAGCCAGGAGCAGTCACATCCAACTTATTAGTGATACAGGAGGAGCTGCGTAAGATTTACTTACAGAAAAGTGTAGTATGATGAGACTACTGAGGGACACGGCAGCTTAGCCCTCTGTGGATCAGCAGCTTATTTCTAGTTGCTGAAATTTTCTCCTCCTCTCTTGTTCTTGATTCTGTTGGATTTTCTTCCTACTCACTAGTATTACATTTTCATTTACAGGCAATATGCTTAGGTCGGAGATGATCACCAGCACTGGTAGCTAGAAATACAGCTGACACAGAGGTCTACCTCTAAGAAGTCCCCTGCATTAGAGAACAGCTAAGCTGGCAGATGATCCCAAAGCAGCAGCCATGCCCCCATGAGACCCCATCTGTTTCCCCTCTGGGGGCTGAGGCCATTGGCCATCACTACCAGCTATCATGGTATATTCACTTGCTTGCAGAAACAGTTCTTGCCCCTGCATGCAACTTCACTTTCAGAGATATCCAAAGCCCTGTGATCAGCCACCTCCTCAAGAAACTACATCACTTCACTACAGCCCTGGCTCCAGATGCATTCATGAGAGGCAGGATTACCTTTGCAGCTTCAGCACAGATTTCACCAAGACTCTCAGAGAATCCCAAGGCCATAAACTTCGCAAAACCCTGCAGAGCTCAAGTCTTTGGCCCACAGTTGAAGACACCTGAATCTCTTTGCACTAAAGTGTTAGTGCCCACACCTGGACAACAGCAAGGAGGTTTGGTTCCACACCTGATTAGTTCTGTTACAACCTATTTGTTACTGCTGCTACCCTCATCTGCCAAATCCATTCACATCATCTGAGATTCCTAAATCTGAGTTTGTTTTTGTACTCAAATGAAAAAAAGCCTTTTCCAAATAATGCTTCATACAACAGCACGTGTCCCATAATGGTTCTACATCATGTGACACTCAAGCAGAAGCAAGCCAATTACTTTAAGGGCATTTGTTTTTCTAAAGGAAATCATAGCGGAATGAGCTGTTGCATCCTGCTGCATCCCACTGCCTGCAGAAGGGGGTCAGGCTGGGTACTTTGGGGAAAGCAGCAGCAACAACACTAAGATACAGAGGCAAACTGCTATAGCCAGGACAGAAAGCTTCCCAGGCCAGCACATCCAGGATCATTTTTATTTCAATAAAAACACGCAGTGACAGAACCAGCAATACATCTAATTCTCCATACGCACACCTCTACTCTTATTTGGCAGTTTGTTTCAATGCTACACTAAAACAATCCTAGCCTTTAGTTCCTTACTTAATTTTGCTAAATTTTGCTGTCCAAAATAGTAAATAGGAAACAAATAGATCACACCAATTCTACTCATTATTTCCATTGATTTTAAGTCTGAACAAGGCTATTGTGATCACATTACAAATAGGCTATTTATAGAAAGAAAAGTTTTTTTAAAAAATGGTAAGTTATCTGTTGTTGCTCCAAAGTGATGGGCAGCACTATAACCAGCTGTTATCCTTCACTCCCAAGGTGGCTGCAGTTGGTGGCAGAACAAATGATCCCTTTGTGCAGTTTTGCATAAATGTTTGTCAAGTGTCTTGGGCTTCTCTCACAATGTTGGCTATTAAGGAACAGAAGTAAAATTCCCTAGAGCAGAAGTGTGTGTGGGGGGGGGAAGTTATCCACTTTAGCTAAAATCCTCGTCAATATATTTTTGTCTCTTGGGAGTTCACATGCAAACAGGAGAATAAAGTCAGTGATAACCATGCAAAGGGTGGTTGCTGGAGAATAGGCAGGTGCAGGGAGCACTTCAGCAAATCTTCAGTGGCACTAACCTTCTCCAGCTGGCAAAAAATGCTGGAGCCAGCATTAAAAAAAAAACTCAAAACCTTTTCAGCATCAGCCTTGCAGCCAAGCACACCCAGCACACTTCGATTTTGATGTACAGTTTGAAACAAATCAATAGCAGTATAATAATACTCAGCACGCTGTGTAATTTTTATATCATTAGTTTTCATTTTCCGCTCCCCATGCATCAAAAAACTTACAACGGGCTCGTAAAGTTTATTTAGTATTCCATGAATTCCTAATCAGTTTCATTTCATAATGATTCAGAGCGGCCGTTGCCAGGGCCCCGGTGTCAAAAAATCGATAAAACCAACACACTTTTCCTGATGGCGGCTGCAAAAGGATCTATTGTAGGGGAATTATGATTTATGTCTGGGCTGCACCACGAGCAGCGGCAAGCGACAGCCTGGCTCAAGAGCTGAGATGTTCGCCAATAATGATTTATATGCATGCCTCTCCCCCTCCCCCAGCTCTTCTTGCTCCCCTCCCCAGCATCACCACGGGGCCCCATATGCTGTGTCGCAGCAGCTTTGCTCTCGTGTGCCTCGCTGCAGCTGGGTGCTGCAGACACCGACGCGAGCGCCAGGCAGTCCTCGAGCCCATGCTCCCTGGAGCTGATGCTGACCCTGCAGCCTCTGCTGCAGAAGGACAGAACGCCCCAGCACTGCCACCGTGACCCCCCTGCTCCTCTTGTCCCCAGGCTCTCTTGGCAATCTATTCTGCTCCGGCTCCAGATGAGCACAGGGACAGTTCGATTTTCAGCTATGTGCAGAAGGTGCCTATTTATCTTGGGGCACCCGTTCTGTCAAGGCTGGCCAGGGTAGGGAGGGTGGCGTGCAAGTGGCTCCAGGAGCGAGCCTGTATGTCACTGAGCACACGCAGGTGCCAGAGCAGGGTAAAACGAAGACTCTGCAAGATAAGGAGAGGTGGCATTTTCTAAAAGAAAAAGTTAGTCTTCAGAAAAGGTTTTTCTTTAAAAGTCTAAGAACCCAAAAATTGAGAGATGGAGCTACTCTTTGCCACATGGCATAACATCCTTAAAATGCAGATATTCTGGGTTAGGAGGGTGGAGGATGGTTATAATCAGTAATTTGGAAGTTCCATGTGTTCCCTAAGGAAGCAGTAACATGCAGAGATAACACTGAGTTCTGCTTCATTTAATATGTTAATCAGGTTGGTGGTTCTCCACTAGGGAAAGGGAAGGCCAAAGAAGAGTATTTGAAAACAGAAAGAGCAGGTACAGCTTGTTGCAAAAGTCCTGTTTACAGAAAGGATTAACAGCATCATTTAAACATCTAAATGAATGCATTGAGCTGCTTTTACCACTCTCGTTTTCAGTAGGGAATTGTTAGCAGCCTTGCTCCTTCAGTACCTTCACTCCCTTTGTGAGAAGGGGAAACACAAGCCTTCAAAGCCACACCAAGATTTCCATCCTTATTTTACCACATTTATTAGTATGTACAGCAACACGTGTGATTGACAACTGGCTTTCACCTTTTCTGAGCTCAGGCAGAAGCTGCAAGAAGATAGATATGTTTTGAGTCACCACAAACTAACACCAAGCACCAGAAACCTGCTTGATTATACCCACTGTTAAAGTAAACTAATCATTTTCTTCCTATAGTAGAAACAGCCAGTTTTATTACATACTTAAGGCCAGAGAGAGAAGAAAAGGGGAGAAATATTAAGAAAATAATCTCCCTTTTAGTTGAGTTGCTGGCCAGAAATAAGTAACTAAACTTGCCCTGTTGCAAGTAGTTCTTGCCCTGAGCAGTAGACAATGCCACCACTTGTACTTCTAAACCCTGGTCATCACGTAATAAATGCTCAACTTCTGGGGCTGGTTGCAGAAAGGGCTGCTTGTAACCTTCTACCAGGATGGCTCATGCTGAGCATCACCTTCCCTCCCACTATCTGACAAGCTGGAATATCGCCTGGAAAATACTGCAAAGAATTTCTCCACAGAGCAAAACAGCCACACACAGACACAAGCAACTATAGCTCTGGCTCAGCTATCTTACAGCAGTTATGATTAGAGGAAAAGGCTGCAGTGCTTTTTCCCAGATGAGTTTTGCACACCCAGAATTGCCTGCAAGCAGCAGGAGAAACTCGTGAGCAACCTGTCCTCCCATGGAGCACCAGGCTCACTCCTTGCTGGTGCTCCTGGGCTGTTTATCCTCTGTTCACTGCAGTGGGAAAGCAGGCTATCCAGGTACAAATGGTCCCTAAAACTTGGCTGCTTATCACTACCTTCTTAATATAAATACTATTCCATGTCTCTGATAATTAACAGGAGCGCTAAAACATTCCACCCAACTAACAGCTAAGATTATTACTTCAGGCTCCACAATTGGCATATTTTCCCCTTTTTAATTCAGCAAAAGGATCAGTACCTTGCAGCATTGTATTATTGTCTGAAATTGCCTTTTTCAATGGTAAAAATGGTATTTTGGACACTTCACAGTTACCACAGTAACTGATTCAGTTACCATCAGTTACCTGATGCATCAGAACAGAAGTCAAGGTTCAGTTGGAGCTCTGGTATTATTTGACAGACTGGTGGAAACAGGCATTAGCCCCACACACAACCCTGTGCTTTCTGAGTAAATCTGTAGAAGTTAAAAGAATGAACAAACTGAAGTTTTAAAGTCAATGGTAAGTATTAGAAATTGTGCCTCCCGTTTTTTCACCATCCTATATTTAAGCCTATCACATTTATAAAATTTCCCTCTGTTAAAATACAGAGCTTTATTTTTAAAAGAAAATTTCAGGTGAGATGCACACTTAGTTTGCTCATTGCCTCACTCTAGATCTTTGAGTTAAAAACTGCTTGCTCTTTCTATATACGTATGTAGTTGGAAGGTTGAAAATTAAGTATTCAGCAGTAGCTCTTCAGCCAGGCTCCAGTAAACAAAGGGGAAGTTTAAGTTGGAATTATGCCACTTGGTTAATAACAAGCAGTTATGATGAGATGATTCAATAGCCTGGGTGAAATGAAGGTCCCACTGATAGTATTTCATCTATTTATTTACATACGTCGTGTTCACACACGTAGACATCCACACTGTTTGCTGATTATCTCAGAAGCAACAGCTGAGATCCAAGCTTCTCTCCGTCTTCCTCCTCCAGTATAAACATGGTCTTCGTAAATTAGGAGTACATCTACTAGGAAAGTACTCAGACACCCAGGGGTGCTGGTGTTCTTATTTGGGGAGGAATTCTATGAAAAGCATCACTGGAACACAGCATCCTCTAACAGGAACATGCAGGAAATCATTATACATTTTTAGTACTTCCCGGAGGTTCTGACAAAACAGTTGACAGACATTTGCTACCAGCACAAAGCGGAGCCTAACAGAGGTAATTAGCCACCAACTTTTAAAGTTTATATTCTCTTTTTGCAGTGAGACAACCAATTTCTTTTTTTAAATTAGGCTGATGAATTGTGGTCCTTTAGAGAAACTTAAGTGACATCAAAGGCTTTCTACAGCCATTCAAACTAAGAGCAAGTCCCACTGTTTTCTCTCTAGTTGGGTTCCGATTACACAAATGAAGTCCAAAGGGAAGAGAAGATCCAGTGTAAGGTTTAAAGGTGAGAAGTAGCAAGATGTAGCCTGTATTGAGGTTGCAGGGCAGGGAGCAAGGTAGTTAAGTGGAGAAAGATGCACAAAACTGTGAAAGGAGGAAGGATAAGACTCTTGCACTTTGTGACATACTCTTCCTCTGTTCCATTCCCAGCTCACTCACACCCGTCTCCAAGATGTTGAGCAGTAACTTGCTCTGCAATGAGCCCTAAAAAATACACAGGTTCTTAGAAGCCAGTTGCAGGTCCCCAGGTGTGAAGGCAGAAGAACTGGGGCAGCAAAGAGCCCAGTAAATAACTTCTGCAAAAGAAGGTATAGCCCTACTTTTATCACCTTTGAGTTTAGCCCAGGAATTACTGGATAGCATTATTAAGACCAGAAGTCTTATTTACAAGACATTTTTTAGAAAGACAAAAGGACCTGCACAGACAACATAATTACATTTTGGTTAGCATAAGTTAGCAATTTCAGTACAGCGACATTAAAAAGAAAATATGGTTTCCTTCCCCTCAAAAAAAAGTAGATGTTGCTTAGAACTGCACTTTCACGATATGGGGGGGAAACCAGCTAAAATATTTAGATTTAAGGCAAAAAAATAATCATGGGTTTATGTTCACAGGCTCCTGTGAATATTTTCAGCATATTTCACCATATCATTGCACGGTGGGCTCTGTTCACGCTGCCAGAATGGATGTTCCATCATTTCTATAGTGGGTCTGTGTGACATTCATTAAGTGCAGCTACAAAGGGAGAGGGTTAAACAGCACGGCCTCTTTTCTCTGATTTGGTCATACATCAGCAAGCGCTCCAGGTTAAATGCCCAGAATACCGCAGCAGATGGATAGGGAAAAGGAGAGCGGCAGATACTTCACCCCACACTACTTAACCCAGGGAAATGAGTCTCGGAGTTGGTGTCATGGTAAAATATGGAAGCTCGCTCAGATAATGTGCAGTTGAAAATTTTTTTCCCAAGCCTTTACAACTGACTGCACGTTAAGATACCACATACCCCCTTCTGCAAACTGCCACCTCACCCCAGCACTATTAGCTATTTTTGTGTGCAATTTATATTTATTGACTATCAAACTAAGAATTTTAGCCTACAGTGCAATCAGTGATACAAGTTCAAAACATTTCTTCTTCGCCTCCAATTTTACCCAAGTGGAAACAGCATTGGAAAGTTTATTTTTCCTTACCCAAAGAGGTCTTTATGAAATAGTTCGACTGGACCCTTACTACTTCAGAGACACCAAGCTGAGGTGCTGTATCAGTGTCTGGAGGAACAGGTCACACACTCACTGCTGTTCCACCTGGGCCTCCCAGCACCATGTGCCGCATAAACTGAGGTGCTTGCCCTGACTCCCAGAAGCTGCGCATTAGATCAAGATGCCTCTGCACTACTGTCTTATTATTCTGACTACTATACTTTAACATGTTGATTTTTATTTCAAAGGCTGGTTTTAATTCTCAGTCATTTCACAGCTAAAGGCAATGCATATTTTCAATTGCGCAGTATTCTGGTATTCTGGATTAGCCCAGCTGCACAACTTGTTTTCTAAGTAGCTCTATTAGAACCTAACATCCACAGCTTTTGGAAAAAGCACTTTTTAAAGTCCTATCACCAGAACAGTGACAGGCAGCCAACAGAAAGATGTTAGTCCTTCAGTTCAGGGTCCAAAGAAAGAGACCACTTGACACACATGCTCACCTGGTATTAAGCACATACACTTATACACCTAAGAATCAACAGTGAATAAGCTGCCTACCTATCACCTAAAAAGTGTTACTGAAGAGAGCCTTATTTCAGAGATGGAGACTAAAACAGATCAGAGCTGGGTCTTCATGTAGCTTAATGACAGCCAAAGAACTGGTATGATATGTACACATACAGAGTCTGCCCCGGGACACAGAGAGCCCTTCTGTATTTTATTTGGTAATGACTGAAGTGGTGTCATTCTTCCATAAAGCTTATTACAAAGCTTTAATAACCTAGTCTGCATATAGAAAGAAGAAACAGGGTAGGGGTTAAGACACATTGCAAAGACAGCAAGAATGAGGCTTTCTGTACTGTCTGCTTTAGTTTACTCTATCCCCCACAAGAAAAATAGTCAAAATCAGAATCCATCTAATCAATGCAAATGAAGACCCAGTTAACATCAATAAGCATTTAGTACATGAGCACACAGTTACACATGATCATAGGCTATGCCAATAGCTTGCATTCTGACATGGAGAAATAACTACTGAATTGTAACCATAGTCTTTCTTTTCCCTTAATAATCATAATGGAAAATCCAGAGCCCAGCAACATCTATTGTGTTTTTTAATATCTCAGAAATAATTGCTAATCAAAGCTTCATGCAGTGGGGCCAGTAGGAAGTGGATACATGTCCTCAACACAAAATTTTCATGTGAGCTGAAGGAGTGGGAAGATGCAGGGACACCTAATTTCCACCTTGCGATCCAACTCCATCTGATGAAAAAGATTGCCCAGCAGTCAAAAATCAAAGTCACACTGTCCTGGTGAGAGCCGGAACGGTGACAGGTCCTAGCATGCCGGGAGAGCAGGCATGCAAGCAAGTGAAAATTTGGTCTCCACTAGGTGTGGAAAGTCAATGTTATTTGTTTTTAAAGTTATTTTAGCAAACATGTAGTTTTTGTTCTCTTATCAAGACTGATTCGACACACAGGGGTTTGACTATCTTATTAACCTTACCTACTCTTTTCCATTATATTTTTAAAAAAATTATTACTGTTCATTAGTGCCAACTCCATCACAAGAAATTCAGTCAGTTTTTCCAAATCTGTGGTGGTTACAAGCAGTTCAACATTTGTTCCTTTCTGACAGAAGAAAGAAAAATCTCCACAGAAAGAAAAAGGTTTCGTGGCAACTCCATATCACTGAAATATTTAACATCTGAAAGAATTCTTAAAGCTGAGTAATGTATTACACACTTAATTAACAGCTTGCCTTGCTAATTAGGTAACTCCCTGCTAATGAGGTAGCAATAAGCTGAGCAGCAGTCACGCAATATGAAGACAAGGTCTTCCCAGGCAATTTGCTACTTCTGTCAAAACAAGAAGTAACACTTTTCCTTTCCAAACAGCTTTTTTTCCCCTGAAGAACACATCGCTCAGGAAGTGCTGAACACAACGTTAGCAGGGAAAGGCTGTTGTGCTCCCAGTCCTACGTCTTGCTTAGTGGCATCCCCAGAATGCTGGGTTGTGTGACTTCTCAGCCCCAGGGTAGCTCCCAACTTCAAATAAGCCTTGTAGACCAACACAGACCTCACTCACATCCCTAGCCTCGCTGGTACAGTCTGCTTGTAGAAACAGGGATCGGTTTTATAACAAAATCCAGATACAACCACCTTTGCAATGTAGCCCTTTCCTCTTCCTGCATGGGCATCCCCCAGCCTAATTTTCTATCATGGGGAATATTTAAGCTGTATGTTTAAGTGTCATCATGTACTTGCTGGACAATGCACAAGAGGACTACAGGACTGGAAATGCAGTGTAACAGGAAAGGTGACACATTTGGAGAAGAGAACGTTCAAGCACACACAGACCATATCATCTGGCCGCTCCCACATTGGGATTCAGTCTCAGAAGCTATGTTCTTGCTCCTGATGCATCTCCCCAGCGCATGGACAAAGGCACAGAGCCACCGATAGAGACAAGCAAGCTGCTCAGAAGTCCTCACCCACCTCCATTCATTCCTTAGTGATTATTACTAGTTAATTATACTGTAACAACACAGAAGCTCTGATACAAATAGGCACTCCAGGGAAGAAAGAAACATGTATTGTCTCTCCTGCAAACTGAGAACACCAGTGTAAAGACTAGAAAATCAGGTTCCAATGATTAAGCTTTTCTGTGCTCTTATCCAAGTGACTGTCTACCTTCCAGAAACATTTCTTCACTTCTCACACCCAGCCTTCCTGTCACAATTTTAGCCTTCCTACTGTCCAGTCATGTTTGACTGAACTGTTAATTCATTGAGCATAAACTACAGCTTCTTCGCTCAGAGGAGCAGTTTTGGAGAACAGGCACAAGTCTCATCAGTGCTTAAAAGCATCTTACATTCACAAGAACTGTTTTCAAGTCAATATTCAGTCTATCAGAAATAATTACATTGGGAAAAAAAAAAAAGGAGATATTTGATAGTGACAGTTGGTTGTTTCTTAATGACACAAAATTGGAAAATTCAGAGAAGCTTTAGTTAAACCTGCCTTTTAAAATAAACAAAACAGATACATGCAGACCTGAACAGTAAGGGTGCAAGGAAAAAGCAACTGAAGACATCCAGTCAAGCTACAAGAACGAGCAAGCTCTCTCACAGCCACTGACAGCTGCAACTCTAACAACCTTTCACTCTTACCTACATTTTTTTTCCGCCAAGGCTGTAAATCTTATCTTGCTATTTAAGTTGGAGATAATTAGAGGACTGGAGCGATCTTGGAAAAACATGCTTTATGAGATAGAAATGCTGGCACAACTTCCCTTTGTGAAAGATGCTCTAGCAATAAAATTAAAGAGAGCAAGTGCTGGAGCTGGACCACTTGTGCCTTCTACTGCCAATATCATGTTTGTGTCAAGGTAACTTATTTCCATGGAGTACCCAATACAGAATCAATAAAATCAGCCTTCAGTGGTGTTGAACTTTGCATTGTGTAACGACAATAGCTCAAATTGAATTTTAATTCTTTTAATTATAATGGCGCTCAGAGGCCACATCACAAGAGGATTTTGTTCATCAAGGAAAAGGGAACCACAACAACACCTGGCAAAAGATGTCAACATTAGATATTTGCACAAGTGCATAGAGGTACTCTGGGTCTTATCCTTGACATAGTCAAAATGCAACCATCTCTCAGATAAAGGGAAGGCTGCACTTTCTTTTCCAGGGGTTCTTTAAAGTAATAGCTGCTTTCTACAAAGAAAAAAGATAAACCATTAAATTCCATTTATACCACCCTTAAAAAAAAAAAGGAGAGCAAAGGAAAGGTTAGGGGATTAAACTTTGCAGGTGCTTTGCACAGCCTGGCTAAAGCTCTGGAAAGACCATCTCAACCTTTGATCCCTTTGGGGAAAGAAGCAGTTATTTGAGCAGGCTTTTTTGGAACACATGCTGTGGACATCTGTGTCAGCAGACCCTAATCAAGGCAGACCCATAGCGCTGGACCACTTTGTGTTCCAGGATTCAGACAAGAATATGAAATTCATGATGGGATAACTAGCTACCTGTAGGGGCATGGATGAGTTTCCTGGATAGATTGTGAATGAGTGACAGTTTAATCCAGGTTTTTTCCATGACTGATTTTTTAGGGTTTTTTCTTCTTTAAATCCAGGAGTCTTTTAAAGAGACAGATGTTCAGAGAACTACCCAGAAGTTTGCTGACTTCAGGAGGAAAATGACTATTTGGTTCTTTATAATTCCACCTCCATCTGCCCCAATTCACAATTTGAAGTAACAAGCATTAAAAAAACATTTCTTTGGAAGCTTCACAGGATTTTGCATGCAAGGAAGATTGACAGAGACAACACTAATTTAGTTTGCATGCAATCCAAACTAGAAATTTGATAGACAAAACAGCCTCCACACACTTGCACTTCTTGAACCCCTCAAGGCCTTCCAAGATCTGTCAGTACATCTCTGAAAGTGCCAAATCCAGACTGAGTAGGTGAACTCAAAGTGTCAATAACTCAGAGAAGCCCTATGGGCTGCCCCTATCAGCCTCTTGCTGCAATGAGATCTTTTCCACCGGGACACAAAATGGTTTAATAAATAATTTATCTGAGAGCAGAGTCCCTTTAGCAAAAACTTTTATACCTTTGCACACACAACTGGTCAACACAAGGCCAGAAACAGGAAAGAAGAGCATGGGGATTAAAAAAAAAAAAAGAAAAAAAAAGCCCCACAAACAAACAAGAAGCAGCAAAAATCAGACCTGCAGATGACCACAACACCTCCTTAGTTTTCTTAGGTCTGTCCCTTATTCTCCACATGGTAAAAAACATGGGACAGGGAAGTCCAGCTGTTTTAATAGCACAGACTTATCATGGGTCTTTGGCACAAGAATAAATTTTGCCCTGAGTTAACAAGAGCAATAGTAACTAGAGTCTTTGAGAGGCACTGTCAATATTTGCTCCACTTGTCATTGACACAAGGCACAAATCCTGCAGCCTGAGTTTCAGCGCCTTTCGAACACGCTCATTCCAAAGCACTGGAGTGGGCTCTGCTCAGGGTGCTAATGCGATTAGCACTCATGAGAGACCTGCCCAGGCAGTAACCCTGATGGGTGGGATGAGCTGGGGGAGCAGTAGAGAAGGGAGGGAAGGGGAAGAAAATCCCACTGCTATCATGTGAAGTGTCATGATTAAAGTGACACCAGGTAGTAGAAGCATCCATTCTAGGCTAGAAGTAAATGCTTCATCAGGACAGGTATTCTCCTGAGAGCATCTCTCTGATATGAGAAACATTTAGCATCTCACCAGTTAGTGTTACATGAACCTTCATAAATTAACCTAAAGCCTTGTGGCTTATTTTTTTACTTCCTCTCCCCAACTCCTGCATGAGACATTGGCACTGACAAGTAATCCCCAGGATCCGTGCTTCTAAAACCCATCTTGACACACTAATGATATTATCCATGAGCTATGTTCATTAGATTACACCACTGGATTTTGAAAGTCTTGCCCCAGTTACTTTCTCTCCTGGTGAGCACTGAACACACACAGCACTATTTCCTCAGCACACTATGAGATTTCTCCCCTCATCCCCCTTTAGCTGGGAATAACTGTTGAAAACTTGTCTAGTAGGATATAATACCAGAGGTGTGACTTAAGGTTGCCAAGTTCATGAACAGGTGGCAGCCTGCTTCTCCTGCAGGGAAATTACTTCTCCAATTTACCAAATTCACACAGCAAATTGAATTAACTATGTCCATGTCAGAAGTCCAGTATGGGTCACCATCTCAATTGCTCTCCTCAGTCACAGAGCCTTTGCTCTGTGCACACGTCTTTGCTTTAGGGTGGGGAAGGAAAAAACCAGTCAACTCACCACCCTGATACCAAGATGATGATTTATAAGGAGAACAAGCACAAGGTTTAACAAGAAGCACCTTAATCATCTGTTATTCTCCATCCTGGTGGCAGGGGCCTTTCTGTGCACATTAGTGATGTACCATGAAAGGAATACAGAATATGCAGCACTAGGTGCTGCATTTTCACGTAAGTACTTTCTTGCTCCACTGTCACCTGGTTCCTCTCTCACCTACAAATCCACATATGCATAACTTCATGACTTTCAAGGCAACCTGTCTGACTTCAGAGACCATCAGGTTCCTTTGATGCCAAAACCTAGTGTTTAATATAGGCTGGAGCCATTCTAGAAAACACACAACCTCAGGACAGCTGGTACTGGGGCTCAGTGGGGACCAAGCTCCAGCTGGGCTATGCACTCTAACACAGCAGGAGAGCCTGTCCCAGGCAGCTCAAGATATGCAAAGTAGGTCTGTGATGCAGTCAACCGACTGCAGCTCACATGGTTCCACCTGCGCTGGCCTGGGTACCAGTGATGGTTAGAGGCACTTTCCAGCTGCAGGCACTCCTTCCTTCTGCAGTCCTGCTGATTTCCATTATGCATTCCCTCAAAATGACACCTAGGACAAAGCGGAACAACTGCATGCTCCTCTGCTATTACTGTATTTAACACTCTGCACTAGTGCAGGAAGCTGTCCCAGCCAGACAAGGAATTGGCAGTTTGGGACCATCCATCCACAGAAACACCACTTGAACCCAGGATGAGAAGTCCCATTTCATTAGAGCAATCCAGCTGCACCTAATTCAAGCTGCAATGAGCTTGCTGTCTGCTTTCTTACATTACTTCTTCCTGAAACCTTCTGCTCCGCTCTACATCAAGGAAAAAAAAAATCATTTTTTTCCTCCAGAGCTAATTCCCATACACTGCAATGAAAGAAATGCAATGTTCTGAGCAATAAAAGCTGGAAAGTGGAATTATTTTCTGTACCATTCAGATGGAAATGAAGCTGAGACTCAATTCTGCCACCCACCTGGAGCCATGGTACGATCCTATAGATCTTTGGATCAATACTGCATCATAGCTACAAAACTAAAAGAGGGAAAAAGAAGAGGCACAAAATCAGGGAGGGTAAATTTTAACTAAATTAGTTCTGTAAGGGTTCCCCTCCTCACTGCTGCCTTTTGGAAAAAGGTGCAGCAGTCAGCTTGCTGACAGAGGAGTGCAGACAGAGCATTCACTTGCTTTAAAAATACCTGGTGTTTATTCTACTGCCGCTGTCGCTCACCCCGAATAAATGCACGAGATTCTGTAGCATGCTTTCTGTTTGACTATGCATGGAAAGAACAAGAGAGTGATACACCCTGCGTTATTTCTCAGCGATTCACTAAATTACAGCGTCTCCACGGAGGAGTGGATTGAACCATCTCCCCAGTTGTTGCACATCCAGGCATTTTGTTGCAGGCTATGAGAGGAGTTTCTGCCCCCACAGTAG
The DNA here is from genome assembly GCA_013389865.1 of Piaya cayana. Classification (NCBI taxonomy): domain Eukaryota; kingdom Metazoa; phylum Chordata; class Aves; order Cuculiformes; family Coccyzidae; genus Piaya; species Piaya cayana. Next base: position 185,528 of record WAAB01000847.1, read on the forward strand.
AGAGATGAAGAACAACAGGGTTTTGTGTTTGTTTGCTTGTAATTTAGGGCTGCCTTACATCACAGCATGCAGCTGAACATGACATCGGCAGAGAGAGCTGATGCTCAAATGTTTTCCCGACTGCCCGATTCCCTGGCTCCCCAGGGACATCTCATTTGTGTCTGAGGGACAGTTATTTCACGGACACCAGTACTTGGGCTCCAGAGAAGCACTGCTCCAAAACCTCTTGAGTGACAAAGGGGAATAAGACCATATTCTACATATTATTTTGAACTCTTAGGGGTTTCCCACCTGGGAAATTCACCTTGTTCCTCTTTTCCAAAGGAGACCCTGGCCTCTACCCTAGAGTTGGTCCAGAGGCAGTGATCACTGCTGCAGAAAGCTACCAGCCCCTATATCTCCAGGCACATCCCCAGAGACTAGAGCAGGAAAAACAAAACGTCAGTGCACTACAATCTCCTCAGTAGCGGCTTTCCACTGAGTGGAAGTACAAGAAGCCAAGCACAACCACACAGCAAGCCTGCCAAACATGACAGGAACTCCACGTAGCCAGAGCAACATCCTCACCCACCATCTCCACAACCCAGACCTAGAGACAAGAACATTGACAACTTACCTTCCACATCAGATGAACCACATGCACAGACCTCATGCCAGAGCCTTGAAGCCAAAGCAGTAGCTCTACCTCCACATTCTAATGGATGCACCAGAAAGGTCATACCCCATAAACCTGCAGCGGCCTGGCACAAGCAACACACACCCTGCTAAAAGAGATAAACTGGCCCTCATCTCCTCATTTATTTCCCCAGTGTCTTGCTAACGACCTGTAGCTGCAAGCCCCTGTGATGCCTGCACAGGAGCTGCCTGGCCTCCTTGCCTGCCCACCCAGCACCACTGCCCTGCTCAGTCACTGGCCTCTCTTTTAAGGTTTATCTTCAGGGTTTGGGCTGATGCATCAAAAGGTATCATGCTACTGACCACCCAGGCACTGTCTCCTAGCTCATACCCATAGACCAGTATGGTAAACAGCACTGGTGTTTATCACCTTCCCAGTCACAGTTGTCCTTCTGCAGGAGTGCAGTTCTTCAGTGCTGGCTTGCTTCCCTCCCTTTATTTTTGTTTAATCAGAAGTCTTACAAGATTTGATCTTCTCCATGTGCCCTCAGCTCCTGAAATCCAGTGACATCAGCTACCTATTGTCTTAAAAAATAAAAAGTCCTCAATCCTCCTACCTGACAGGAAAAGCCAATAGATGAAGATCCCTTAAGTCTACACCACAGTTCATGGGAGCCCACAAGATTTTTTTAGCTTTCAGTATTTCCTGAACTGTCTCGTGAATGTGAATGCCCACTGTTAACAACAGAGTAACATTAAGCCCAAATCCTTAACTACTGTAGCCAGGACGGCCATGGCACATTCCACCTCTAATCAAGCCCTGATCCCACAGCGAGGACCGTGCAGGCAGACAATCGGGCACAGAAGTTCATTCTTCTGGATTTCATTGCAGGTTCCTAATCAAGGGCAATATTTATAACCCTAGGTTTATTTCTGTGGTGTCCCCAAACACTTCAGCTAATAGAGATGAACCTTCCAGTACCAGTTTATCTTTTCTCCTTTATACCAATATTTAATGCCTTCTTTCATCCACTTCAGTAATGAATCATCTGGTTTTGTATGATTAGGGTTATGAACAGCTCAGTACTTGTACAGTGGAACATTAGGGCAGGGATATATATGCCCATAGGACAGAGATAAGGATTCATGAAAGAGGAGACTGGGCTGATGGGAGAGAAATGCATTTAAAAATGCATTAGTGAAGAGTAACAGAATGAAAATACTTGATGAATATTTTAAGTGGCCAAATATTAAAAGTGTGTGTATATATATTCACAAAATGAAAGGCACTGGTTGTAATGTCCAACCAATCTTTAATTTGCATCACCGATGGGATTTATCTGAATTTGGGGCATGAGTCTGCAAGGTGCTTAGCCTGCTGGCCCAGGCCTAGAAAACCTTTGAAGCACTGATTTCACAGTGGGTTTATTTGCATGAAGCAAATACAGAATAAGGTGCAGGATACATTGTGCTGTTTGTGGGCAGAGTCTGCGTCTCCTGCTGAACACTTCAGGTGAAGACAAAGACTGTAATACTGCAGCAGTCAGTGTTTTACAGGGAGAAGAATACAGAACATGGAAACTTTACCCATGATCTCCCCATCTGTAGGTGCAGAAGAGAAAGCAGGGCTTTCAGAGCCTCCTAGGAGGCTTATGATTGCAGCTCACCAACAAGCAGCAGTGAGTGAATCCAAGGTCCTCAGCAACTCATAGTTAGAGAAATACCTTTATAAGACAACATTACTTGCAAAAAATCCCTAGTTCTCTAATGTAAGACAGCAGAGACAAAAAACAGAAAGTAAAAAACTGTAAAAAATTGATCACATCCCATTGAAATAATCCTGAAACTCAAATAAAAACCAAAGTTTTTATACTCCTACACAGATGTGCGTACAGAGATGGATAAAACAACAATTATACTCGGAAGTTAAAAAAAAAATCTATGAAAAGTTACTACACTTCATTAAATCTTGCAGCAGTTTTTTGGAAGAGTTTGTTAAGCCTTTCAAAGGCATCAGTATTGCTACTGAAAAGGATACAATGCCCTTCCCTGTGCTGCCCCAAAGCAGGAGGAGGTAAAGTGCTGCAAGGACCTAGCCCTGAGTACACATCAGTCAAAATAGAAACATGAATGATTGCATGCTGTTTGATTTCTGTGTATTGAGGTCTTCATTTCTCCACAGGACGGCATTTAAGCCCATACTAAGACCCCATGAAGTCCTAACAGAATGGACACATAACAGCAAAGTGATAGCACATGTCTTTTTTGGATGACTAGCTTCCTCCCAGAATGAGTATTTTAAAGCTGGGAAGAATTTATAATATTATAAAATCAAAAAATGTTTCAAGGAACTTGCACTCTTGGGACTTTTTAAAAAGATGTAAAGAAGTGCAGGCTGATTCACAGATTTTTTGTTACAGACTGCATCTAAAGGTGGCAGTGAAAGCAATGTATTCACTTCTCAGACCTCTCCACAAACTGAACCTTGACTTTCTGGCTGTAGTTCAGAAGGACTGCAGCTGTGAGCGGGCTGCGATGCACACCACAGCCACCCTTGACAGAGACCTCTGGCCCTTTTCAGTATGGGAAGGCTGTAACAAACCCCTTTCATGGCTATATCAGAAACTTGGCAGTCTGAGGAAAAACTTGTCATCATTGACCACACACCTCTGAGAAGTGACTTCCTCACACTACAGCTGCCATGTGGCTTCACAAAACTTCAGAGCAGCCACGTGGACAAGTCTGTACCTGGCACTTATGTCACTGCTGGCAGCATGAAACAAAATCCATGCGGGATCTCCTGCCCGTGTCGCACATCGACTCCTCACAACACTCAATCACATTTTTGCTAACTACCGCCACCAAAGAAACCCCAACCATCTCCAGTCAACAGATCTATCGCCAACTGCAACGTTTCCTCCACCCACAGACAAGACCAGCATGCTCATTACCAAAAGCATACAAGGCTTCTGCAGGTTCAAAACATCGCACAAACACTTTTAATTAATTTTTCCAGCACGCAGGATGGGTAAACACACTATTGTTGATGCTGTCAGCTCTTTGATACAAGTCCCAGACCTCTTACAGTTTCACTCAGAAATGCTTTGACCTCTGTCAAAAATTCATTGACAATAAGGTCTCTCCAAGTAAATGTTTGCAGCGGCAACAAAAGAGGATGTAATAGTATGCCTGCTATGCATACAAGAGGCATAATACTGCTTTAGATTTCTATGGTAATTTCTTCAGATATAGTATCAAGCTCCAGCGACTTTTTAACTGCTGAATTACTGTAATATTTCTCATAAGATATCCTGAAATCTAGGTTCCACACATAAAAACTCCTTCATAGGAGTTATTTTTACAGACAGATTTGTACCTAGCAAAAAGCTAAATATTTATTTATTTATTTATTTATTACTATTGCACTCAAAGGAAAGAGTGGCCAGCAGTCTGTGAAATTATTGTTTGCTTCTAAATGTAGTTACCACAGCTGAGGACTTAATACTTGGCTAATGCCTGTGATCCTTATTAACATAAATATTGCAGCAGTCAGGCAGGATGGAAGTCATACATGAGATAAGATCTTGTCTGTTTCTGGTGATATGATCTCAACACTAGTCAATTAAAACTGCTGGAGTATTTCGTAATCATTGTCATATCAAATTACTGCACTGATGCCTACGTGAAGCGGGAAAAGTTATTATATTACTGCATGGGGCGAAAGAGGGGCTAAAAGAATACTGCAGCACTAGTAGTTTATGGAGACATAAAAATTACTGTGGACAGTGTTATAGTTATTCTGAGGACCAATATAATTGTATAATAATTCTGTTTACACTTGTCCATCCTATTTTTCTTACAGGAAGTTATATATGAAATGATTCTACAGCCCTGTTCAGGGGACTAAGATATAAACCCCGGGAGATTGTTTTTCCTTACTCTTACCAATGGCACTTTACAATGTTCTCTTCTTTGTGGAAGCTGACTTTGGGTAGTCAATATAACATATTCCTATAAGACTGTCAGTAGGATTGGTAGGGTAATTTGCAGAGCTTTTGTGGATCTGCAAATTGAGACTCAGCCCTTGGAGGATTAAGGTTTCAAATTTAATTTTACGCTAATTCTAGGTATTTTTTGAAAAACGACAAGCTTGGCTTTACTACCTCATATACAACATTATTTACTCCTCCTTGGGCTCTTTTTATTGTTTTGGGAGGATACCAAGCTAATGTAACACTGCCCTAACTGCTTCACTGCATCGAGCGAGGCCATTTGCATGTGGCGTGTCTGACAATTAACTGCTACACTGCAGAGTTCATCTGCAAGTAAGCCGGCACTTGGTATTAAGAAGTGTGGAGGCCTGATTCTGTGTCTCTCTGGTGAACTCCAGTAGCCATTAACCACACACACTATGCAAAAGGCATGCAGGTTCACACTGAGTCACCCTTCCACAAAGATCTGCCTTTTCTGTCCATCAGTTCCTTTCTATGACTCATAGATTGTTCTCCTACGTCACCAGTATTAGCAATTGATATTTTCAATCGGATGTTTCTCCGGGAAAACCCGACTGATGTCAGAGCCCTGCTGTGAAAAACACAAATGCAAAGTTAGAGGAAGTTCTTGCCCCAAAGATCTGCAGACTGAAATCTCAATAATGTCAAGTCCCAAGACCATGCACAGTACATAGAATCCTATTTGTTGAAATAAATCGCAGACTGTTATTTTTTTTAAGACAGAAAAAAAAATTGGAAAGCGCTCATAGAAATGAGTAAGGTTTCACCTAGTGATAAAGGTAGTTATGCTCCAGTAATGAGGAGAAAGGGAACTTGCTATCAAGAATTAATGAGATCACAAAGAACAGGCAGGGGAAGTGAACGTTTTTAAAATGTCCCTGCCGAACACCAGGAATAATAGAGTGAGAAAAAATGGAGTAGATCCCTGTGGTAAAAACTATTAGAGGCGGCGAATTATAAAACTATTAACCAGAATGTAACTCCCAATTAAAAGATGATTTAACACTGGAATCTGATGGATGAATTTTGATTAAATGGAGAACTATTAGGAGCCCTGGGAAATGGACTTCTCCTGCCAGTTCTAAAAGTTAAAAGGCAGTTTGATATAAAAATTTATAAATTAAGGTTAATTACTTTAAATAACATGGCTGGAAGCAATAAAAAGAAATTTATAATATTCCCTGGAGTTTTAGGAAAATAATATAGATATCCACACCTCTCAATGGAAAATCGAATTAGCGTCCCTAAGTACAGGTCGACAAAGACAAAGACAAAATAAACTGGCTGACAAAAGGGCTGCGTGAGAAGCTGAACAACTCACAGCCTTTGATCCACCAGAAAACTCCTTTTTCCATGCCACGGTGACAATCTGCTCAGGGGTTTTGTGCGAAGGAGCAGTGCTTCTTCACTTCAGCCTCTGAAACCCACAGTGAGCATGCTGCAAAACAAATGATGGATGTAGAAGACGTCCAAAGAGGTAGACTGATCCTCTTGCCCTTGAAGAAGGGTTTGGCTCTACAGGCAGGCAGGTAAAGATTGATATCAGGTAACCAAACCTGTAATAGCAATGGGAAGGGACACAATAGGTCAAAGCAAAGTCAAACGGTCCTTCTCTTAAGGTTTTGTTACTTATAAACATTTAAATATTGTCAGAAATGATTCAGCCTAGGTGAGGAACAGGCTCATGCAGAGTTGTGTGTTATTCAGAAACGTGGAGCCCAGCTCCAGCCAGAGGGCTCTCAAATGCATGACAGGGACTCTCACCTGGAGGAGGGTTACATGACATTGCACCAGTTCTTGTGGAACGTACTTCAACATAGAGAAAGAACCATGCCTGGGGGCAAGGCACTTGTTCAGCCTAAATTTCCTTTAGCCTTTCAAGTGGATCCCATGGAGGAGGTGGGGATTGAAGGAGAGAAGCATGTTCCCATGTCACTCCACATTAACAGACTAGATCATTCCCTGGGGAAACACAGCAGAAGCAGCAGAAGAGGAGGGTTCTCCTGCAACAGCCTCCTGGGGCTTTTATGCAGCCATTGCTGAAGAGGTCACAGAGGCAGAAAGCCTGGAAGGCTTCCACAGATTCCAAAGGATTTCCAGGAAGCTGGAATCATTCTAAGGAGATCTTCACTAATAGAAATGTTTCCTTGCCTCCCCTGCTCTGCTCTGACCTAGCTGGTGAGAGATCTTCCTGTCAGCATTTCAGACAGGAGAGGAGAGCATTGGCCAAACAACCACAACAGCTCAGTCACACCAGCTTCCCCAGGTTCACAGTGCCAGGATGCTGAGGAATGATCCCCACTCCTTTTCTGTGCATGCACCCTGGGCCTATGAAGACTCCCACAGGACACATGGAGCATGCTGCACACTGGCTGCAGTTCCTGCTTTACTACTTAGCAAACACCAACTAAGGGGTGGATCTCTTCAGGCTGACCTTGAGAGTCTGAACCAGAGCCCAGATGTTTTCTATCCCTCTCCTCTGTGAATGCATCGTCCTGCATAAGGCCAAGGCGGAGGAAGCAATTGTGCATCCCACGTTCTGCTGCTCATCCAACAGGATGTGCCCTTGTGATTGCTCATTGCTCAGAGGCTGGATTCTTTCTGTGACTGTGTGGTTGTGTGCCCACCGAGTTCTCCCTTCCCAAACTTCTGTTCTCTTGCTGCTCAGTGTCCATTTACATCCAGACAAGGTGTCAGCCTTTTCCTGTCACCCTCATCCCTTGGCAACCCCCAGGGGTGATTCTGTGCTCATTCACTCAGATCTAAACCCGACATACCCCCATCGACACACAGGGCAACCCATCCCACTCTCTGAGTTACCACTCTGTTCCACACCATGATCAGAAAACCTCTCTGCTCAGCGAACAATTTTTTTCTGGTTTTTGGTCCCTTTGAGTATTGACCCTTGAAATTTCCAACTCCTCCCTGCCCGTTTCCCCACACACGCTGCTTCAGAGTCACCCCACACCCCCTCTTCCTTGTCCTGCAGGCTTCCCTGCCCCAGCCAGGGCAACTGCAGTGCTGCTCCTTTAAGGCTCAGTGCCTGTAAGTGATTACTCCTGGCTATCACTTTTTCTATATCAGACGTGTCATGGTGAAGAATCTTCAACCTTGACTCTTACAGCTGCCCTAATTATAGGACATATTTTTGGTGCTGTGTCTTTATTCCTTTCCGTGCTGGCACTCTGACCCCGGTGCTTCCTCCGTCGCGCTTGTGTTAACAAGGTTGTCCATTCTACAGTTTCCTCACTCTGATTTGTAACTTGAAATTACCATATCTGGCTTTCACTCACTGACAACCGTCACTTTAAATAGGCCTTTTAAAGTTAATACGATGTCCATTCTAAAGTGGAGTATTACTTTTCAGTGATGTTAAATGAGCAATTTAAGGAGCTATAGGCTTTCCTTATAAGAAAAATTAAATTTTATCTCCCACTTAATTTATGAATAGGGCCAACCCTAAACAAATCTGTCATAAGCTGCTGCCATCCCTAAAAAAATAATAATACAAGTATAACTCTATTTAATGGTGGTAAAATACAGAAGAAATATAAGAATTATTCATAAAAACACACACTTTTTAGAGCCTCAAGTACATACTGCAGTAGGAACATCCCCCCTTTTAGGTCTCATCCAGTGGACCTAGTGGGTCAGTGCCAAGCAGGGATGACTGGGAAGCATTCTGCTCTCATGCTATCAGTAGTGCCCCAGTAAGGAAAACACTTTACTTGCTAGTTCACATGGCTTCAGGGAAGGATATTTAGACTAACACATATTTTTGATGAGACAGATGGAGTTCAGCTACTGCTGGAATGGGCTTTGTCCCATTACTTGTGCCCCACAGATGATCAGTGAGGAGTCTGCCCAGCTTTCCTCCAAAAAAGGCAAAGGTTTACAGTCTGATGAAAAGGAAGGGGATAATGATAACGTTCATCCACTGATGAAATCAGGGGAGCGGGAGCCAAGAAATCTGACCTGTGTCCATGGTTTACTGCTCATGCCCATGCTATCTGACCAGTGGTTTCAGAGCAATGCATGGGTACCTGACTTCTTCTGAAAGCCTCAGCTCCCATCCCTCCACCTTCCAAGGGATGCAAGGCCATAATTCTCCCTACTTCTCACTGGGCTGTGGGACTAAGATCCCTCCTGTTTGGCAAATGATTGAGAAAAAACTTCCCTTTTTGCAGCGTCCCCATCTCCAGCCAGCTCAAGCAGCCAGCCTGCCTGAGATTTCAGTGTTCACATGGGATCAACATGCTGGGCCTAATGTTTTTCCCCTGGTTTCTGAAAGGTCAGAACGGCAGTATATTGAATCTCTAAACATACTGATCACACAGCTCTGCTAGCTCACTAGAATCCATTAGTATACAAGATAGTGGAAGGGAGAGGAAAAAAACCTTCCTCCATCAACTTAAATCAATTAGCTGGGACTAAAAAATGTAGATTCTTGTGGAAGAATAAAAAATGGAAAACACCAGGCTTCATTATCCTGTCCCTGAAGAGCCAGAGGGTAAAATTATCTTTCATGATGATGTTCTGCATTGATTAGTCAAACATGTAGGAAATCATATTAAAGATTTGACACCTGATGTGGGATCAGAAGAGCTGTATGTTACAATAGCACATGCAAATGTTGTGGCAAAGCAGGATATGATTTGGCCAAAGGAAAAGACAACAAGAGAGTGTGGAAATATGATGGGGAAAAAGAAAACCTGGGAAATTCCCTGTGGAAGAATCTTGTAGGTTTAAATGCTCATTCCAAGAAAAAAAAAAATCTGTTTCCCCAGAAGGTACCTAAAAAAGCTATGAAATAATTTCCAGATCACTTCTCCTTTGCTTTTTGTTAATTATCCTCTAGAACCCTGAACCCAGAAGCTGATCAGATTCATTCAGGTTCAATAGGCAGAGTAAATTCTAGACCAACATGTCTTCAGCATCAGCCAGGTACCAGACAAGAGGTAAATCAATCCCTGTATTGACAGAGCCATTTCACAGAACTCTGCAGCTATTACAGTCCCAAACCAGGAGGGGGAAAGAAGCAACTTTTAGCTCTTTAAGTAGTGCCAATACCTTAGTGAGTGGTCTTGCCCAAATCAAGGCCAGAGACAGCACTGCTACAAGAATCTGCTGTTTAACATTATAGCTTTGCAAACCAGCTAACTGTCTACTGGTGGTGAGGATCACAATGCGCATCTCTGTGATCAAAACACTGACTGCCTTCAAAACCAGATGAACTATTAGATGAAAACATTGTATAAAATTATTATAGGCCTATGCTCTTATCAGACAACCATAATCAGCAGCCTTGGGATCTTCCAGTACTGCAGGGCTAATTTCTACCTCAGTGTTAAGTAAATTCCATGGCATGGATAACCTAAATTATTTGGCAGGTTAGACTGCAGGAAGCATAGCAAACGTCACAGAAAGTGTTTTTCAAACTGCTGAACAAAGTGCACTGTGGCAATAAAACAGAGCAATACCTAATTAATATGCACAAGGAAAGCCCTATAGTTAAATAATTTTAACCCCTTCCTTACCACTCATTCTTAAGGATGTTGTAAACAGAACACACACTGCAATCAGTGAAGCAGAAAAACATCTTGGTTATAAGATAGAATCATAGGATCACCAGGTTGGAAGAGACCCAGTGGATCATCAAGTCCAACCATTCCTATCAAACACTTAACCATGTCCCTCAGTGCCTCGTCCAGTCCACCCATGCCTTAAACACCTCCAGGGAAGGTGACTCAACCCACTCCCTGGGCAGCCTATTCCAGTGACCAATAACCCTCCCTGCGAAATTTTTTTTCCTAATGTTCAGCCTGAACCTCCCCTGGCAGAGCTTGAGGTCATTCCTCTTGTCCTGTCCCCTGTCACTTAGGAGAAGAGCCCAGCTCCCTCCTCTCCACAACCTCCTTTCAGGGAGTTGGAGAGAGCAATGAGGTCTCCTCTCAGCCTCCTCTTCTCCAGGCTAAACACCCCCAGCTCTCTCAGCTGTTCCTCATAAGGCCTGTTCTTCAGCTCCTTCCCCAGCTTCGTTGCTCTTCTCTGGACTCGCTCTAGAGCCTCAACATCCTTCTTGTGGTGAGGAGCCCAGAACTGAACACAGGATTCAAGGAGCGGTCTCACCTGTGCACTCTCGGTTCTCTGTGTCATTCTTTCAAAAGGATTCTCTCTGTCTTCTCTTGCTTTACTTCTATCTCATACTTCGTATTTAGACCCAACAATGACCATCACGGTCCCTGTGCAGTTTTCTGTACAGAGTGGGGCAAACAGCAGAGCAGTTTCCAAGATGCTTTACAACCCTACGTGGCTGTATCCAGACTGGAACATTTGAACTCCAAACTGAGCAATTGAACTCACATCAAAATTGCTGCTGACAGGGTAACTAAATAAAAGACCTACTTTTCTAATCCCTGAGGCCAATACAAGAAACAGTGGTGAAGAAATGGATATTTTTCATCCATTTGGCTGAAGTGATCACCATTAAATTTGAACATAAAGCTCAAAGGACCCATGTAGTGTCACCAAAAGTCCTGGAGTGGACTATCAGATGGTAATAAATTACTTGAAAATGACTTTATGGGTAGAATCACAAACTGAAATGACTTCACGGGTAGAATCACAAACTGATTTTGGACCAGAAGTTTTATGGAAAGCCACTGAGTTCTGGAGAGAAAGAAAGTTTTGATTTCTCCCCTTCCTCTTTTTTTTTTTTCTCTCAATCAAGTCCACCCCAACCTATCCCACCAAGAAAGTAATCAGGTTTGAGCACCCAGTTTAAAATTTCTGGGGGACATCTACCTGCTTTGTCTTTATTTGCAGATAGACAGCATGTATTGCTGAAGATGACAGGGCTTGTGTCACCCCGGAGCCAGGGTTGACCTAATAGTGTGAGAAAAGCAGGCTAAATCTGCAGAAGATGATTTTATGGGCACAAAGTTACAGAGAGCCACTGACAAGAAGCCAATACAGTTGATGCACTTTCCTGGACTATTTAGACAAATGGTCCACACGATATAGACCCACTGGCAGCTCCATGAGTAGTGGGGTAGCAGGAGGCAAATACAGTATCCATATATTCACAGGTACCTCTAATGCAGACAAAAATATATAATAAGCATCAGCAGTCTTCATTAGAGTGTAACCAAGAATTATGGAGATCCTAACCTTGCAAGCTGAATAAATTATTGCTAGAGGATTATTATGTATTCTAACAATATCTAATGTACCTCTTTGTCTCTCATAAATTATAGGGCATCCTCTTACTCCTAGAATACACTCTGTCTCATGCATAGACACTATATAGTCTTTTTTTCTCTAAATACACACAATAGAAGCTCTAATCAGCATGGTCTTGCATAGAGATTTTAATAGCTGAGAAAAAAGTACTTGTAGTCACACGTTCACTGGTCTGGTGTAACTATTTCAATTACCAAAGCAAATGACCACAATTTAAATGTGCTGATAAAGGGGAAGCTCATTTGCAGTGTGTATGTAAGAATATTATTATTAGCTACACACACACCCCTGTTCACAGTTCCACAGGAATTTTACCTTTGTACAAAGTATGTCCACCCGGTGCAGGCTACAGTAGAGTCTCCATGGTTGTTTGACTTTCTGCCTTTCAGTCACAAAATTGTCAATAACACCTGCTTCTTCATCGACTTATCCAATGCAGACTTAACAACGACTCCCAACAGTGAGTCATCAAACTCAGTTCACTCCAGAAACCCCCCGCACAAAAAAATCCCTTGTGTTTAACACCTTCCACTCACAACCGATTAGAGATGACACCTAGCAAACCTTAGGCCCCGGCACCCAGTGTGCATCAGCACCAGCTAAGCTAGCTGATTTACATCAATACAGAGTTGGCCCTCAGGTGTTCTTGAAATTAGCAGAACTTGGTGCGTTTTCCTTCTTTGCTGAGTGCTTTTGTTTGCATCCAGACAGCACCGGAACTGGCTGAGTATTGTTTTCCAATAGATTTATGCAGACATTTGATACCTGTTTCAGGATTTTCAAATGTACGGATATACCAAAAAACCCCTGCAGAGTCAGAAAGTTCTGGACTGCAGAACCAGTTCTGTTGTCCATTTCTGCTGATAAAGACAAGTAAAATGCCTTTGGTTTTGTGCTGCATTAAAACTGCAAAGAAAGCTCAAGCTACTTTTAGACATCCCATGCCATTTACAAGGCCACAAGGACAAATGTTTTGCATTATTCTCTCAAATTCTTTCTGTTTCAGGTCCCTTTTACCACTCAGACTATCACATGCACACACACACACTCACATCCTCCTTTATTATGAAGAGTCCAAGAAGGATATTGTGCATAAGCCCTCACGGGTTGTATTTTTAATATATATTAACAAGATGACGGATATCCTGAGTAGCCTGGTCAGGGAAAGCAAATGAAGACAAGAAATATTCTCAGAGTGTTATTGATTAACTGTTTTTCAGAACAGAGGGAATAATTTTTAACTGGTTTAAACTATGATAGACTCAAGTGGAAAATGCAAGCAGAGTTAGCAAAGAGCATAATTGACTGGGCATGGCACTAAGTAACCTCTCAGCATGCTGGAAGTGGTGAGGCGAGGGGGGTTACAGACGGGGCTGCTCCGCACCCAGAGCCCTTTCTTGCCAAAGTGAACTCTGCCAGCAACCAAAGACGACAACGGCAAGTAAAGGGAGGGGAAAAGAAAAGGGGTGGGGGGGAGGAGNAAAGCATGTTTTATTTCAGCCTCTGGAGAGATAGTCCCTCCTGACTCCTCACCATGGCAACCGGTGTCTCATTTCAGAAGTGTCATGCCACATTATCATCTTGCCGGCTCACACGCTCCTGCCTGACAAGTTCTTTCTGCCCCTTGTGACAACCGTTCTAGGCTTATGCTGTTTATTTTTGGTGTCAGGCTGGCCCTGGCAGATTGAAAGGCAACCTCAACCCCTTGAACAACAAGCACCACACCCCACTCGGTGATAAGAGATGATTTGAGAAGATATTTGCTTACATGTGTATAAGCAAGTCGCTGTATGATGAAGCCCCAGCATGTCTGTGTGGATGCACGCGTATGTATATGTGTGCAAAAAGGAAGGAAATGGAGAAGCATAACATTTCGTGAGACAGCAAGCAATTCATTTCAGATCACAGGTAGTAGACTTCAATCATCTGATCCCATTATTCACACAGAACAATATGAAATATAGGCCAAAAAGGCATCATAGGTACTCCCTCCTAAGAGACATGAATGCAAAGCTAGACATTGTCTCTGCAAAATAGCCTCGCTGCGTCCCTGCAGAGTGCTGCGAGACACAGCAGCAAAGGCACTCAATGGAAGGAATGGGGACAAAACGTAATATTCATTTGCTGAGGGAACACACTAGAGACACACTTCGGGCCTGATTCCTCTCTGCTATTGTGGTGTCAATTTGGAGCAACATCACTACTGTGGATAAATTACTTGGGATCATCTGCAATCAGAATTACAGAATCTCTGCTCATGTTCAAGTAATGGATTCTGTTCATCACAGCCAAGACTTCCTTTTAACTGTGTGTTTTGTACAGCCTCTGCATAGGTAGGGCTAAGTTTACAGCTGGTCTTATTGGTATAGGTGCAATAATAACACTGATGCTAATTAGAAAAGTATACATTGCATTTACTTTTAATAGTAAACATAAGAAAATAGCAGTATTTTTGACATTCATTTGACTGCTGAGACAGTGGCAGTAAAGCACTGGTGTTTTTGCATTCAAGAGACCCAGAATTAGAAACAGTTCCATACCTTTCCACCCAAGAAGGTAGAGAACAATGTTCTTGGATTACTTGTACTGTTGCTACCTGTCATTAAGCCAGAGGAGTAGCCCTAGGGTGTCAGATATGCTGTCTAGGCAGCAACACCACAAAGAAGAAATGAAGAAAAAGGTGTTGGCAGTAAAGATGGCAGCACAGATTTCATATTTACTATCCAGACCAGCTTCTCTAGCCTATGAGAGGTGGTGGGTGAAGATCCATTCTGGAAAAATGCACTAAATAAAGGGAATATCCCTCTCAGCTAAAACAGTAGGAGTCACAAAAAGTGACTTTTTTTCACACAAGTTGCAACCATGCTGAGACAGAATGTTGGTCTCGTGTTAATCAGTAACTGATTTCCCAATTATCGTTTTCATGGACAATAATCAATTTTAATACTGCTAACCAAATTAATTGAATGCCATTTTCACAACAGCCACACAAACCCAGCAGAACATCTGACCCTGACAGGTCACTCAACACTGTCACAATCATCAGGAACATTGTTATCATAATATTTGAACATTTTCCCATGAGAGAGCCAAAAGCGTTACTTAAAACAATGAAACATCAGCCAGTTGCTTGGGAAGATTTTACTTAAATGGGGGAAAAAATGCAGTATTAAATGCAATATGTTTGATTAAGGGCTTATATATTTCAGGTCACCTACAGACATTGGAGTTCCCATCCACACTTTTAATGGAGAGAACAGGGCATCATCCTCTGATAAGCAGCCCAAAGGACATATTTCTGGAAACTTCATTGTGATGTTTTCACACAAGTGATTAGGAAGCTGGTTACTGACAATGTACCACAAATATAATTTGTGCAGTGATCCCTTTTTCCTGCTTAACATCAGAGGTCATCAAACCTCTGCATCAATTTCTCTGTGGCTGTGCCTATCCCAACAGATAACCCAACTCTTCCAGCAAAGATCAACAGGTTTTGAATAATATCTACAGAGTTATTGATGGAAAGATTGATTCCAAAGTCAATCCATAGGATGGGACAGAATAAAAAGAAAAATGTCTTGAATTACTTCTGTTCCAGACAGCCATCACATGAACACAAAATGTTGGTCTCTAAGAGACCGTGACCCCCGTAAGAATGCCCCACTAGCACTTCATGGGTCCATAAATACTTTTGGCACTACTACTGAGTGTTTTGGGCAAAGCTGGTATCAGCAATGCCTGACAAATTGTTCTCACCTTTCCAGAGCTGTGCAGTGAGAAAGGAGCCCACGATGGAAGAAACGAACACAGGCGAAGGCTGGAAGAGGAACAGTCTGAAGCCTGGCAGAGCACTGCAAAAGAAGGTGCAACAGCATTTAAATGATGGCTGCAAGACTTTTCAAACGGGGATAGTCCAAAGCAGAGCTTCCCCATCACACACATGTTGTTAGGGCTTTAAACAAATAGCACACGCAAAAAGGCTATAAAATTCACCCAGCACACAACCCAAAGACTGAATGTCACATGGAGCAGGGAGTGAAAATTCCCTTGAAAAAGTGAGACATGCCGATATCAAATAACCATATGCCTGCGGTTCATTTTAGTTTAGTTTGCAGGCATATCTCAATGCACTGGTCTGGTCCTGGGAAAGGTGGGAGTGTGGTTTATCACAGAGTTTATATGGGTCACAATGTAAACAAAACTTGACCCCGTTCACTCAGAGAAAGAATCATAGGCTGGGCAAACCCATACAATTAACGCAGATGCAATCTTTGATCAAATAAGGAGCTAATTGGAAAACAGCTTTCATTAAAAACAAACACACAATGCAATATGTTCATTTAATTTTTAATCCATTTTCTGGTAACTGTACCATAGAAAGACAGAGGCTTATAACAGCAAGGCATCTGTAAACAAAATATGATCATCCGAGACACACTAATGGCATTTTACAGAGTTTGGAAGAGTAGAGCATATACATTTTTAAAACCATAAAATGAGGAGAATTAACACTGATTATGGAGCGGCAATGAAAGCCCAGAGTTGCAAGTTCCATAAAAAGCTATAAACACAGCAAATGCTACAGGAGGTCTTCCCAGAAAAGATAAAAGGAAAACAAGAGGAATATTTCACAATGCAAAACCACCATCCACAGGGAAGGAAGGAATTGATGCCTGTATGGCTGCTCTAACCATGGGCTCAGTTCCACCCCCAGCGGCACACCTGTAACACCTCATCACCTAATATTTCCCTATTTCCATATCAAAAACAAGTGCACCTGAGGCACATTTTAACTTACTCCCTCGAACAACATACAGCTAAGAGAAATAGACACCCATTGCCTACCCTCTTTGCTTTATAGGAAGCATAGGGTATATATGTAAATCAATAGGTTGTTTGGGTTTTTTTCCCTGAAAGTGTCTGGGTACTTCTACACACAACTGTATGCACAATCAAGTGTAGAAATACATATACTCATGCATGTGTTGTGGCTANTTAAATGGGGAAAAAAAAGCAGTATTAAATGCAATATGTTTGATTAAGGGCTTATATATTTCAGGTCACCTACAGACATTTGAGTTCCCATCCACACTTTTCATGGAGAGAACAGGGTATCATCCTCTGATAAGCAGCCAAAAAGGACTTATTTCTGGAAACTTCATTGTGGTATTTTCACACAAGTGATTAGGAAGCTGGTTACTGACAATGTACCACAAATATAATTTGTGCAGTGATCCCTTTTTCCTGCTTAACATCAGAGGTCATCAA
Source organism: Piaya cayana (assembly GCA_013389865.1). NCBI lineage: Eukaryota > Metazoa > Chordata > Aves > Cuculiformes > Coccyzidae > Piaya > Piaya cayana. The sequence continues at coordinate 202,666 of WAAB01000847.1, forward strand.
ACCTCTGCATCAATTTCTGTGGCTGTGCCTATCCCAACAGATAACCCAACCCTTCCAGCAAAGATCAACAGGCTGTGAATAATATCTACAGAGTTGTTGATGGAAAGATTGATTCCAAAGTCAATCCATAGGATGGGACAGAATAAAAAGAAAAATGTCTTGAATGACTTCTGTTCAAGACAGCCATCACATGAACACAAAATGTTGGTCTCTAAGAGACCGTGACCCCCGTAAGAATGCCCCACTAGCACTTCATGGGTCCATAAATACTTTTGGCACTACTACTGAGTGTTTTGGGCAAAGCTGGTATCAGCAATGCCTGACAAATTGTTCTCACCTTTCCAGAGCTGTGCAGTGAGAAAGGAGCCCACGATGGAAGAAACGAACACAGGCGAAGGCTGGAAGAGGAACAGTCTGAAGCCTGGCAGAGCACTGCAAAAGAAGGTGCAACAGCATTTAAATGATGGCTGCAAGACTTTTCAAACGGGGATAGTCCAAAGCAGAGCTTCCCCATCACACACATGTTGTTAGGGCTTTAAACAAATAGCACATGCAAAAAGGCTATAAAATTCACCCAGCACACAACCCAAAGACTGAATGTCACATGGAGCAGGGAGTGAAAATTCCCTTGAAAAAGTGAGACATGCCGATATCAAATAACCATATGCCTGCGGTTCATTTTAGTTTAGTTTGCAGGCATATCTCAATGCACTGGTCTGGTCCTGGGAAAGGTGGGAGTGTGGTTTATCACAGAGTTTATATGGGTCACAATGTAAACAAAACTTGACCCCGTTCACTCAGAGAAAGAATCATAGGCTGGGCAAACCCATACAATTAACGCAGATGCAATCTTTGATCAAATAAGGAGCTAATTGGAAAACAGCTTTCATTAAAAACAAACACACAATGCAATATGTTCATTTAATTTTTAATCCATTTTCTGGTAACTGTACCATAGAAAGACAGAGGCTTATAACAGCAAGGCATCTGTAAACAAAATATGATCATCCGAGACACACTAATGGCATTTTACAGAGTTTGGAAGAGTAGAGCATATACATTTTTAAAACCATAAAATGAGGAGAATTAACATTGATTATGGAGCGGCAATGAAAGCCCAGAGTTGCAAGTTCCATAAAAAGCTATAAACACAGCAAATGCTACAGGAGGTCTTCCCAGAAAAGATAAAAGGAAAACAAGAGGAATATTTCACAATGCAAAACCACCATCCACAGGGAAGGAAGGAATTGATGCCTGTATGGCTGCTCTAACCATGGGCTCAGTTCCACCCCCAGCGGCACACCTGTAACACCTCATCACCTAATATTTCCCTATTTCCATATCAAAAACAAGTGCACCTGAGGCACATTTTAACTTACTCCCTCGAACAACATACAGCTAAGAGAAATAGACACCCATTGCCTACCCTCTTTGCTTTATAGGAAGCATAGGGTATATATGTAAATCAATAGGTTGTTTGGGTTTTTTTCCCTGAAAGTGTCTGGGTACTTCTACACACAACTGTATGCACAATCAAGTGTAGAAATACATATACTCATGCATGTGTTGTGGCTACCGCATAATCCAGCCTGGGAAACTTCTGTTCCCAAATGCCCCAGTGAGTAGCTACCCACCTCTTCACAGGGGAAAAAAAAATCATCTTAAGCAGTGACTGCAATGAGGAATTGTTGAAAGAGCACTCACGCTGCCTAGGTCCAGCTAGTCCTCTCTGCCTACAAGTCTTCCTTCTACCAGTACATGCCTTTTGTACTCTGTTGAAGGAACTCACTGGTGTGCTTCATCAAACAAGTGTCCCAGGAAAGGACTCTAAAGACTGACAGGAACTCAGCTTTGACAAGCAAATCCTGTATTTGTGTCTCGCATTTGCTGTTGCTTGGGCATTTCTATACATCTGCCTGTACGCCTATCTTCATAAAAACCTAACTGCAACAAAACAAATGATAATAATTCTGCTGTTTCTCTGTTTCTGGTATTCTCTACCAGAAAGTGGGCAATAAAACAGCAAGCTCTCTAAAGTAGACATTATCAATCCAGGACATGGAAACAAACACTTCACCATTTTATAATCTCACATGTCGAATGAATATCATCGTTCCCTTTGGTGCCTTAAAATATCAGGTCCATAAAATTCCTAAAAGGCAGAGCAGCAATGCTGTGTAACACTAGGACTGCCTAGAACATACACAAAAGCCAAGCCTTTTTTCCCCAGAACTTGTCTTCCCCTCGCAGACCCAGGCGATGATCCCTTTACAGGCTCCCTAAATGAACAGCTAAGATTTGATTTCTCACACTTGATACATCAGTTCTTTCCCCTTCCTTAAAGTGTAAGGAGAAGACTGCATAATGCATCTGTGACTCCATTCCCCTCCGAGCTATCCACAAGGATACAATCACACTTGCCTCTGAGAAATGATGTTAAATTGCAAGCAAGTCTGAAGCTACATGTGCATCATCTTTCACTCATTTGTGGCTCTGAATTTGCAAAACAGTGTTTACTGGGTGAAGCGCTTACAGAAGCAACAGGCAAGTGAGTCGAGCTTCCCTGGGAGGAAAGCTGGCCTGGAAACTGGAGTTGGCATCTCCCCAACATGGAAGCAGCACGCTCAGAGCAACCTCAAGCCCTGAGCAGCTCAAGTGTGATAGAGTTCTATCTCCTCAACTGTCTGCAAAAAAGAGGATACCAGCCCTTCTTTCATGTTTTATTTCTTGTTTAGCATTCCTGTGCACTTCTCAACAGTACAGGGAGGCTAAACAAGAAATACTGTGGGCCACTGAATATGGGAATTAGAGTGAGAGAAATCCCTTATATAATCTGCTCTGTCCATTGCTGTAGTTGTTTTTAAATAATAGTGTACACCACATGACAGATGCTGACAGACAGAAACTGGCTTTTCCAGGAAATGGATAGGGCTTTCAAGATTTATCCTTACAGAACAGCGGTAAAAAAAAATAAAATAAAAAAAAACCCTCTGCCCCAATGTAACCAATGAAAAATACAAAATGAAAATATGAGCATTGCTGCTATGGGCTCTCCTTAGTTCAGAATGCCAGGTTTACGACAAGGCTATAATTTTGCAGACTAATAAGATCAAGTCAGTGGCAAAAAAAGGCAGGGGGAGCGGAAATACAGAAGGACTTTGGGGAGTGGAGGAAGGAGGCGGGTGAAAATGCTGATATTTACTTACTGTAAATGTTGAACTATAAAACCTTCCCTAACACAGCAGCCTAAAGTGCCAGGCAGACAACAACAACAGCATGCTTGAATGAAGTTGTATATTGTTTTGTAGAAGCGGCAGCTCACGGCAGAACTGAGACGAATACCAGCTGCAGGGGTCTGGGTGTCAGCTATGGGAGCTCACCAACGCTTGGCAGCAGCAGCAGCCTGGCACAGCAATCGCTGCAGCACTGGGCTGCTGTGCGCATGGAATCATAGAACAGTTTGGGTTAGAAAGGACCTCAAAGCCCATCCATTCCCACAGCCCCTGCCATGGGCAGGGGCATCTCCCAGTTGGAGGATCCCAACTGGATCCAGGTGCTCGAAGGCCCATCCAATCTCATCTCGAACACCTCCAAGGAGGGGGCATGAACACATCATCTCGGCGTTGGGTTGGTAGGTTTATTCCAATCCAAAGCAAAAAGGGAATGACTATCTGGGGTGCTGTCCAAGCAACACACATTTGTTCCTCTGAGACAAAGGAATATAAATCACAAATAAAACCTCTTCAGATCTCTCTCTTGAGAGGAGGAAAATTTGTGAGGAAGACTGGACATCTTTTTAGATGCATTTCTTGCAAGATTCCACCCGACAAAGCCACCAGGGATTGCAAGGATCCCAAAACAGAACTCCTGCTGTATATAAATATACTTGGGGAAGAGGATGGACACACACAAGTTCTTACAGCTGTTTCTGCATCCTTCTGGTACACGGGAAGCGAGATGTCAGACTCTCCCTACTCAGGATCCCTCAGTCTGGAGTGACACTGGGTGTCTGTGGAGAAGGGAGTCAGGTGGTGGGGGTCCTGATCCCTGCTACCCTCACCCCGGCAGGGAAGAAGATGAAGGAGAAAGAGGGAGAAAGAAGGAAAAAGAGGGAGGAGGAGGAAGGGAGAAGAAGGAGGGAGAGGGACAGAGGGAGAGGAGGAGGGATGATGTTACGCTATGTTATGTCATGGCATGTTATGTTCCAACCCAAACTATTCTAAGATCCTATGAAGGAGGAAAGGGGGGGGAAAGAAGGAAAAGGGAGTAAAAGAAGGAAAAGGGAGTAAAAGAAGGAAAAGTGAAGAAGAGGAAAGGGGGGGGAAGAGGAAAGGAGGAAAGGGGGAGAAAAGGAGGAAAGGAGGAAAGGAGGGGAAAAGGGGGGAGGGGGGGGGAAAGGAGGAAAGGGGAGGAAAGGGAGAAAAAAGGAGGAAAGGAGGAAAGGGGAGGAAAGGGAGAAAAAAGGAGGAAAGGAGGAAAAGAGGGAAAAGGGGGGGGAAAGAAGGAAAGGAGGGAGATGGAGGAAAGGGGGGAAAGGAGGAAAAGGAGGACAAAAGGAGGAAGGAGGGGAATGAGGAAGGGGGAAAATGAGGAAGGGGGAAAATGAGGGATGGAATAAGGGAGAGAAGGTAGAAGAGAGGGNGAAAGGGAGAAAAAAGGAGGAAAGGAGGAAAAGAAGGAAAAGGGGGGGGAAAGAAGGAAAAGGGGGGAAAGAAGGAAAGGAGGGAGATGGAGGAAAGGGGGGAAAGGAGGAAAAGGAGGACAAAAGGAGGAAGGAGGGGAATGAGGAAGGGGGAAAATGAGGAAGGGGGAAAATGAGGGATGGAATAAGGGAGAGAAGGTAGAAGAGAGGGATGAAATAAAGGAGGGAGGGAAAGCGGGTAGGGAGGGAGGGATGGAACGAGGCAGGGAAGGCGGGAAGGATGGAAGGAGGGAGTCCCCGCCCGCTCGCCTCGCTCCGAGGCGCGGAGCAGCCCCTGGCGGCCGCGGGCGCCTCTGGCAGCGGTCGAGCCGGCCGGGCCGTTTCCCACACGGACACGAAGTAACAACCACCCCCCCGGCTGCCCTCCCCACCCCTGATGCAGCTTTTGCCCCAGGGAGGTGCGCGCAGGTGCTGAGGGAGGGCTTTACCTGAGCAAGGTGCACTCGAGGGCGCAGGAGGCGAGGTGGCAGCCGTCCCACCGCAGCCCGTCCCCGCGGGAAGCGTTGTCTTCTTTTCCTCGTTTCCCTTTGCCTCAGGCACAAAATAATCCTGGACAGGCTGCCCAAGCCCCATCCAGCCTGGCCTTGAAGACCCCCAGGGATGGGGCAGCCACAGCCTCCCTGGGCAGCTTGTGCCAGGGCCTCACCACCCTCACAGTGAAGAAATTCCTCCTTATGTCTAGTCTAAATCTGCCCCTGTCCAGTTTATACCCGCTGCCCCTCGTCCTGTGACTCCAAGCCTTTGTGAACAGTCTCTCCACAGCTTTCTTGTAGCCCCTTCAGGCACTGGAAGGTCCTATAAGGTCTCCTCAGGACCTTCTTTTCTCCAGGCTGAACAACCCCAACTCTCAGCCTGTCCTCATACAGGAGGTGCTCCAGCTTCAGATTGGACATTAGGAAAAAGTTGTTCAACAAAAGGGTTATCAAAGCAGTGGAACAGCTGCCCAGGGAGGTGCTTGAGTCCCCATTCCCAGAGGCATTTTAGACGGGTGGATGAGGTGCTTAGGGATGTGATTGAGTAGTGGACAGGTACAGCTGGGCTTGGTGATTGCAGAGGCGATCTCTAGGGATTCTATGATTTTCACAGGCAGCAGCAGAATTGCTGTGGAGCCGTGCTGGAAAAGCTCCTTTGGTTCTCTTTCCCTTTTATTTACTCCACTCAAGCACAGAGGAAAGCCCCCATGTAGCCACACATCCCTCCCCAGCCAGCACTCCTCTGGCAGCTCCTCACGCCCTCCTGTACCTGTCACTGCCTGAAGCACTCTGGGACTTTTTCAGTGGATTCCTCCTCAAAAGCTTTAACGAATCTACAAAGTAAACCTAAGAAGGGCCAGGTATGGGGCATGGTAGAAGCTCAGCACACGTGAGCAGTAAGACAGAGCTCTGTAGAGGTTGCTGCTTGGAAACACAGATCCAGGCTCCAGTTTTGGTTTTCTGTGGAACAGGCAGTTTTCCTAAAACAAAGACATAAGGTTTAGTAGGCAAAGTCATTCTTGTAGTCCCCATTGTCTGCTTACACCAGGCAAGATCATGAGTGCTTTAAAGCTGTTTGGATAGCAAATAAATGGGTATCAAGCAACTGGAGAGAACCAAAATTATGCTGTTTTCCCCTCAAATGTTTACTCAAGTTTTTGAAAAGCAGTTTCCTCCTGGTTAGCTCTTGGAAGGTCTGATGCACCACGTTTGATGGTAGCTATTTAGCTTGTGCTTCCCTACATCAGGGATGCTTGGAGTTTTGGTTTTAAGAGTGTGTGAATCAGAAATCTTTCACTTGCTGCAGAAACACAGAAAATTTCCCAGTCAGTGCTTGGGTTGAAGCTGTACTCACTGGTTCACCTGTCTGCCAGGTACCCTCAAACCTTTGTAGGATTTTTTCCTTTCCTCTTGTCTCTGAATTGTGCTTCCTTCAGTTAAATTCACTTCAGTAATCGCTTTCTCTTCTGTCCTGAAGCTCCTTCAGCATCAGACCTTCTCCCAGCTCACTGCCAGGGCAGTACAAGCCAGTGCAACCTTCACCAGTAGCTCAGTTGCAAGCACCCACCAGCCAGTACTTGACCAAGTACTTGCATGTCCCACACTTGTCACTTTTACATCAGACTATGCTTCTCAGCTGTGTTATATCCGACCTTTCCTGCCACTGCAGAAGTTATATCTTTTGGCTTTTCTTGGCCTATAATTTGCATTAATTCCTCAGAAAGCCGTTGTCAGTTTTCTTCTCCCTTTATTGGCACAGCTTCCAGTTTTTGAATCCTTGATAGTTTTCCTTAATTAAACTCATAACTTCTCCTAACTATTACTCTACTGCAACCCCAGATTAAAATACACATTCGCCCTCTTGTCATGTGAGGTACTATTCTCTGTACCCCTGGCTTTCATTTCCTTGGAAGTCCAAACTTGACACTTGCGGAAACCTCTCCATTACTGGTCTTCAAAGAGGTTCTCATTTCCTCAAGGAATTTTTCCTGCTTTTTCCTGACTCAGCTTAAAATCCTGAAAGGGGTTTGACACGGGCCACATGCTTTCAGGGTCTTTTAACACTCTTAATTTCTCTATCACTTCTTCTCAGTTTCCTTCAATATTTCTTATTTATGCAAAAGGAAATTTATCTTTCATTCTGGCATCTGCCCCGCCACCTGCCTTTGTGAACATGAATGCAAAACTGTCAAGGATTTTTTTTCCTCATTTTTTTCCTTACACCATGTCTATCAATAACTCTCAGCAGCTTTTAGAGTCTTTCCATTGCTGATCTATTATTCCTTTGGCCCATGCAACATTTCTTATTATTTATTATAACCATTTTCACAGTCTTCATTTCCCACAATGGCTCATCTTGTCACTACTTTTGCTCCTTGCTTCATTCTGAAATTGCAATTTCAGGACCAAGTGTTGGCACATCCTTGTTCCTCCACACAGACAGGGCTGCAGTAGCTCCTGAGTAGTCAGCCAGCCACTTAAGGTGGGAAATCTCAAAGGATGGGAGAACTCAGACAATTCGGATTCCACAGGTATAGGGCACATGAGAGGAAAGGGAGCAAAGCCATTGTGTTGACTGTGAATGCCACTGGCCATTTTATACCAAGTGTATTTATCACACTATAATAATATATATTACGTTTTTGATCCCTACCTTTGTGTATTTTCCACTTCCTTCCATTTTATTTTGATTTTCTTCCAACTTTCTGCTTGTTACTCCCAAGAAAAATTTCTCTGTTCCATTTCCTGAAACTCAGTTTACTTTTTGTGATAGCCGTCACAGGCTGTGGTTGCTGCCTCTGGTCAGCATAAAACACCAAACAGAACGAAGCTATGACCATGAGTTTCACTGTATATACAATGAACACTTTGAGGGCTCTGAAAATCTGCGAACCTTTGTAACTAATGCTTCCATCCATCTCAGTAGAGTTACATGAGGAAAAGGCTTGGCTCTGTGAATTTGAAATCAGATGCCTAAAGGAATAAATCAGTCCTTTCACCAAGAAGCTAACATTTCCCTCACCTATGCAAGCAAAATCCCTCACTCACAGGCAATTTCAGATTTTTTCTAGCTGCAACTTCCCACGAGATCTTCTTTGGAAACCCTCTTTTTTCCTATTATCATCACCTCAAGTTGTTCTCAGCTCATCTCTCGTTTTTAATAGCTGTGACCACCTTAACTCCTACAAAAGTAAGCACTAAAAAGCCACAGCCCTGCGGGTCAAAGTAGAAATGTTCTGTATTTATAGGGAGCACATTTAACTGTCATGCAGTTCCTGCCCATTTTTTGTGTCACCATTATTAATAGGTTTCTCTAGTCACCCCTGCCTCTGTATGTGCTCAGCTTTTGAGGATGAGCAGCACCACCTTGGACACTTTGTGGGACAAGGGAACCAATAAAAAGACATTCATGAAAATGACCATTTCAAGGGAGATAAAATATCATTATGTGAAATGGATTTGCTGGCACTCCTCACCAAATTTAGCACCTATTAAATTATAGAAACCATTATTCCTCTTCTACAGAAAAGTCCAAAACTTTCCCTCAAAGATGTATTTTATTGGTTTAAGTGGGGCTTAAATGTATTTTCCTTGTGATAAATTTCCATGTATGAATTTTTTTAGAGATACAACAGGTTCTCGTTCTACTAATAATATTATTGATCAAATAGGACAACACTTCCCTTTTCCTACAGCGCAGGAATATTTGCCTCTCAAAGTAATACAGCTTATTTTATTAATTTGGCTGCCTACCTGAAGTAAACCAAGTGCTTTTACATACAAAAATATTGCTACACTTCCCAAAGTATCATCCATCCAAATCCTCTCCTGCTTTCCTGCTACAGTTTCTAAACTCTGCCTCCTCACTGGCCTTGTCCGGCACACAGTTAAAGATGGTTAATGCAGAATGGCCTGTCTGGAGTTGTAGGAAGGGTTTTTTCCCCACTATTTCACTGAACAAGCACTCTGGGAAGACCAGAGGCTGCAGAAGCATTCAGCAAGTCTATAATCAAACTTCCTTGGCTGGGCAGGCTGGGTGTGAGAGGCCAAACTAATTAAACCGAACATCAACATGCCGAGGGAGTCAAGTGTCTAAGTTAGTTGCCTGGAGAAAGAGGATTGGGTTGGAAAAGCAGGTGCCTCATGAAGGCGAGAAACATGACCTTGCAGGATGAAACTAAAGTGCACTCATAGGCATGATTTCTGCAGACACCTAAAGGGAGCCTGTGCTACAGATTCCTAGCAGATGCTGTTATAGACACACAAGGTCCGACACAAAGAAAGAGGCTAACTCTATTGCTTGGGAACCAAGAGCAGGAGGGGAGAGACAAAAAGATGGTTATAGAACATGTTCTAACCTGTCACAGTGAGGCAAGGCTCAACTTGATCACGTCATTCAGTACGAGTGGATGCATATTCAAATAGAGATGTTTTCTTACCCTTGGCTGTAAAATGTCAGTGTGCAGGAGTGGACAGCGAGCTGACATCAAGTTTCTTGAAATTGAAGAAATCTGCAATGGAAACTTCCATTATGGACTGAGGCTTACAGTGAAGAGATCCCAAAGATCCCGTTGGTGCTCAAAGGAACCCAATTTTATTTTTGTCATCAGAAGATGTGAAAGTAAAAAATGAAAGAGATCCTCAAGAGCCTTTCAGAAAGTGATCTGCAGAATTTCTTTGAACATTGTCAGCATTGTGTGCAGCTGTGTGATCTCAGAAGGGAACAACTTTGAAGGTGATCTAGTTGGTTTTCTTAATTTGTTATATAAAAGGAGTTACAGATGAAGTCTGGATTTTTTTATGTTGGACCTTGTATATTCAGAGGAACATGTTGAGAGGAAACACAAGAAAGGCTGATCCTGTTTGATCACCAAGCATAGAAAAAGTGGAAGAGAGCGGATGCACCTCTGCAAATATTTTTTTTCCTCTTCCTTTTTAACATTAAGAAACTTTGAAACACCTGCAGTGGGAAACAAAAGGTTAATTAAAAAGAACCCCAGTCTTTGCACTGAACTGATTGCTGGGACTTCTGCCAGCCTGGGAAGGTTAAAGAGCTCAAGCATGCGTGGGCTGCAGGGGGAATGGCTAAAATTTACAGCTAGCTCCCTGGAAAGTCACAGTTCAGCTGTTCTCCCGGAGCAGGTGCTCATGGGAGCGGGCCTGTCCCTTTCAAAGCGTGAAGATTGATGAAGCCTTCGCTCTCACCAACTGTAAATATACAACCAGCCTTGTCAGAGCAGGTCTGTAACATCACTTGCTGACAGCAAGAAATTTTTTTTAACCTCCTAAACACACAAACACGCCTACCCCACACAGACTCACACACACACTAAAGTACTAAAAGAGGTTTTTCCCAGGAAACAGAAAAAGGCCAATAAATAAAATGGTGGGAAAGGCATTTATGCTTCCCCTGCCCAGAAAAGCAATAGACAGAGGACATACACGGGCTGATTTCATCCTGTCCTTCAGAAAACAAGCAACATCTTCCTCGGGCTGTGCAGTTTACGGCCAAGTCCTGTAAGGCAGCTCAGGAACTTCAGCAAGAGGGTCAACACAGGAGCCTGGTGAGCTCAAATCAGCAGGGCCTTGCACCGCCAGCCACCCCTCCAGGGCGATGGAGAACAAGAAATCCTAACAGAAGATACAGCTAAAATAACCACATTACTCTGCCCTGGTGTCTGCTAGCTGAGGACTTTATAACGTGTTACAGATAGGACTTACTTATTCTTTGCAGCCACACATTATAATAAAGTTTAGCACACTTGAGTTTAGATTGGGGTTTTCAAAGAGGCTTTGGAAAGTCCCTTGCAGAGAGAACACAGGCTGCCTGTGGAGGAGAGCAGTTCTCCCTAGGGAACCAAAGAGACAGAGAAGGGGTCAAACGGCACAGCAAAGTGATGGGGCGAGTACCTGGGGTCTCAGCCTGGGGATCTCCCTTTCTGCTTTTAATGTCATGTATGATATAAATCCTAGCACTCCTCTCCTGTAATTAGTGGGTTAGTTCCTTGAAGGCACTGTGGCAGAGGTGAGTCCTCAGAGAGTGCTTTCACCAGATGACTGGCCTTCATCATTAGCTTAGGATGGGCGTTTTGTGCCTAGATAACTGGGCAAAAGACCAAACAACCCCTGCAGGCACAGCCCTTGGTGCTGCCTGCAGGGGTTGAGGGAAGATGCAAGGTACAATGGAGCAATTCACAGCAGAGACAGAGCAGCAGGGGAGAGATGGCTGCTTCTCCACAGAGGGAATTATTTCCACTAATAACATTGAAGACTCATAGGCAAATCTAGCAGGAAAGAATAGCATAGGCAAGGCTCCCCAAAGCCCGTGGAAAGCAGACAGACTATGAATTCACTCCTGACTTCAGTGACTGAACTTCTCGGATGGCTAGAAGCAGAATTAATATTCTTATGTGAGTTTCTTTAATGTCTTGCCCCAGAATTCATTTTTAGACCTGCAGTCAGTTTAACTAAAATAATTGTGCGGCATCTTTTACTTTTTTCTTTCCCAAGGAAATTCCTTCTGTGTTATCATTTCTCTAAGGCAAAATTTCAGGGTAATAGAAAATGCTTAGCCTCATTTCCTAAAGTTAAGTTTGATGTTACCTTGCAGCGTGGAGGGATTAAATTGGGTTTTTTTAGGAAACATCAATACATTCCAACTAACCCAAATTTTACCTTGGCAAATAGTCAAGTTTTGTTTGGTGAGGATTTTGGTTTTGCTCCACTGCTTCTGTTTTACTACTTTCTTCTGCTTATTATTAATAGATTAGCATAAGAGTGCCCTTCCCCAGGGCTCGATGATATACCCCCCGTATATAAAAACAGGCTTTGGATAATTTCTTTGAATTTTCAAAAAGCCCTTCGGTTATCTCTTTCTACAAGAGAAAGAAATTTTTACATGTCTAACATAAAGCTCCAGCAGACCTAGCTTGCATATAGGCTTGTCTGGGATAAAATTAATTTGCATTTCCTTCAAGACGCCTAAAGAACCAACACACCTATGAAAAATCACGCAACTCACTCAGTGTTTGCAAACTGTCACATTCTTCCTTTTGCTTGTGTTACATCCCTTCTCTCAAATTCTTTGACTGACATGGCTGTTTGAATTGCTAACACTCTGTGATGAGGACTGTCACTGTCATTTCTGCTGTGTTTACCCAGTGCCGCTCACAACAGGGTTCCCCTCCCTGGCGCAGTCCCTCACACTATGGTACATGCTAATAAATAGTAAGAGAAAAACCTACTTCCCTCTTTTCAGCAGCAGAAATGAAACAATCCTGATGAATAGGCCAGGGACTGGGAGTGTTTCCAGAAGCTGTAAGGAAAAAAAGAAGTAATTTATTGCAGGTGCTAAAAATACATCATATACCTGTGAATACAGGTGACCATCACTTGCTCAAACGACCGGTGCTGTCCTTGGAGGGAAAAGACCACGAAGGTCTCTTTCTGCTGTACTGAACAGAAAACAGCCAGGTCCTTCCCTGAGTTTCGGGAGGGGCAGGTGCTGGCATGTGCTTGCATTGTACCTCACAGCAGGGCTGAAAAGCAGAGCTGGCCTGAAACACAGATTTTCCCAATAAAATAAAATTACAATCAAGTCTTCCATGACATCCAAAATTATTAAAGCAGTTTTTCTATCAGGTTCATTATTACACTGCAGACAGCATTGCTGTTCTTTTCCAGTTTTACTTTGCTTATCCTTTCACTAAACTCCACCTGCTAATATTTCAAACCCGCAGTTATTTGCCTGTTTCTTTCCCATCTCTGATACCCCTGGATCTCCTTGTCTCCCTTTGCCACTCTGCAGCCAGGAGAAGCTGGGGCTCTTCCTCTAGAGGGTTTCGTGTACTCCCTTTCACACAGATATAAAATACCCTCTACCATCAGGGCTGTCACAGAGCAACCCTGCTCTTCATCTCATTCCCTTCCTCACACCTCTGGGACTGAGATATCCTCACCTGCTCCAGTCTGAACCGAGCTCCCCCAGTGTCTCAGCTTCCCCAGGTTTCCAGAGGGGGTCGATCAAGGTCCATTCCCTGCATTACTCACTAATACTTTCTCAGGAGCCTAAATTAATCAAGCTCTTTTAAGGCAAATAAGGCTGCTCCAGTTTCCATCAGCTGAGGAGCTGCTTTCATTTGCTCATTTTTGCCAAGATGTTCCAAAGAGGGCAGACAAGATATCATCTCCCATCCCCTCCCTCACCTAGCCCCCCTTTTAGAACTGGTACTGTGAACAGGAAAAACCTGAAACTAACACACTGCTCAGTCCCTCCATCCCACCCAGTGAAACACGCAGCATTACAAACTTCTGCACCTGGGAGCATCTGATTATTTTTATGGAAATTTGCTCCAAGTTCAGAAGTGGATCAATGACAATTTCTCAAGCTGGCTCCATTTTGAGAACCAAAATTGACTTCTGGAGAAGCTGCTTGATTTCCCAGCTTTCCCCTACCAGAAAACAAATTATTGCATAGGGCCGGGGTGATATAATTCCTCTCCAAATAGGTTCTGGGACTATTAGACCCCAATATAAAACTCACCTAGGCTCCAAGCAAAACAGAATAGCTTCCCTGCTATACTGTGCTTTGTCCCCTCTTTACACCAGAGAGAGATGGGAGTAAAGCCATTTGCTAATATTCAGTACGCCACACAGATATAAATGGAAGCTCAGAACATAACGCAGGAGAGACTCATTTAGAGCAATTTAGTTCAGCTATTCCTTTGCTGAGCTCCCCAGTTTGCCCTATTTCCATTACCCAACCGTGCCACTTCTTTGCTTTCTATATTACCTTACTGTCTGCCCATCATTCTCCTCCTTCTCCTTTCTTTTTACGCTTGAAAACATACTTTTCTTCTACATCAAAGTTTTTTCACTTCTGCATGAGTCCCTCAGTTTCCCTCTGACCCATCACCTGACGGGTCCCTGCATCTCACTGGGGCCACGTGAGCAGCAGCTCACCAACCTCTCTGCACTGAGAACCCTCCTGGTGCTCCCTTCTCTGCTGTGGAGCTGCCAGGGGTTTTATCCCTCATGGAGGGAGTGTGGGCTTGAATCAGGCCCCTAGTTGAGTCGTGCAGCCCACAAGACACACTGTCATTTCTTTTTCCCCACACGGCCCTACAGCACTCAGTTCACCTGCATGCTCCTTCACCATTGTGTTTATCCTGGGGAAAACTGGCTCACCTTTCACTTAGTCCCACAACTCCTATCATCAAGGAAGAGTTTTAATTGAAGATTCTGCTTATAGAAGGTTGCACAGTGTTAAAACTACACTTTTACAGGCTGTAATTGTGTCAGCACTCTGCAGTGGACAAAGAGGATGAATGAGGCTTATTTTGGTTCAGTTTTAATCCATCCAGCATTTCCTTAGTCTTTGCTCATGCCAGGCAGTCACTGCAGTGCACACCCTACACCCCAAATGAGTTTGGTGTCAGACTGAAGGGATGGGGATGGGAAAAAAGAACAAACCCAGTGGCTAAAACAGTCTGATGTGACAAACTTACATTTCATGGTCTGTCTGCAATGGAGCAAGTGACTCTGGATGGTTTCTTGGCCTCTGGGTGTCCTTGATGGCACACATACACACTGAAAGGTTGTTCTACCCCACAGCAAGGGTCCTTGTGTCCACCCGGCAGCCTGGGAAAAGCAGCGTAGCCTTTTGCTTCCATCTTTGAAAGAAAAATTTAGACTTTCTCTTCTTCCTATTTTCAGCTTGGCCTCTCTCAGGAGCAGGATGTGCCTACAGGATGTGTCATGCTGCAGGAGAGATGGAAGAACTTTGTTTATTCTTGCTACAGCTCTGTTTGACAAATACTTACCTAAACTACACTTTTTTCATACGCCGTGTTATAACTCAGAGGCTGAGTCACCCTTAGTAGGGCCAAGTGACCATTTCTTCTCCCAAGTGATAGGTGATGGGACAAGAGGGAATCACCTTAAGCTATGTCAGTGGAAGTTTAGATCAGACATCAGGAAAAAATTCTTCACAGAAAAGGTTCTCAAGTCCTGGCAGAGGCTGCCTAGTGAGGTGGTTGAGTCACTATCCTTGGAAATATTTAAAAGGCAGGTAGATGAGGTGCTTAGGGATACGATTTAGTAGTGGACAGGTATGGTTGGAGCTGATGATCTCAAAGGTCTTTTCCAACCTAATGATTCTGTGATTCCATGATTCAATAACAAATACAACTCCCCTAGTCTTTTACTTCATGCATTAAAATCATCTTTGGGGCACCAGAGGTAACAAAGACTCAGGCTATTGATGCACTTCCCTGGCTTCAGGTTAGCACAGTGCTGTGCTTTCTGCAAGGCCTCCACAAAGAGGCTTTTAATTTAGCTTTAATAGGGAGGTTATTGTATGTTAAATAAATACTAATTGATTGTTTAATATATATGTGTTGAGGGTTAACTGCTATGTAATGAGCTCCCCTCCATTAGTGGAGCTGCTAAATGTCAATTAATATGGGTTTTATAATCAATTGATATTTAACATGCCCTAACTTCCCTGTTTAGACTTAATGGGTCAGCATTCCTAAAGTGGTCAATGCCAATAGTTTCTTTTAAAAATTAAAAAATATTTGTTGGGAGATTTACAACAGGATGGGAAGTTCTGAATCTATTAAAAGCTCAGCAAATCAGCTCCACAGAACTGGATGCAGCAGAGCTAAGTCTGTCTGATGCCAAGAGCTGCATGTACCAGAAATGTCTGGAAATGAGGGAGAACACATCCTCTCAACTTCTGCGGGACTTGGACTTTTGTCTATAGAGAGGTTCCTAGAAAATTCTCTGCACCGTTTCAAAGCTTCGTACCGTTACACACTCTTCTTACTCAGAACATTAAGCAGTATTTGGCTTAGAGCTGGGCTTGGCTCTTGCGAGACCCTGGTTGTAATGTCCAGTTGCACTTAGGCACACACTAGAGATCAGATATGCAATGCCCCCTCTGGAAATGACTGCAAGATAAACATTAGGGACAGGATTTTCAAGGATGATCAGGGGTTTTAGACATACAGCTTCCATTTATTTTAATAACCATGTGTCTCTAAATCTCCCAACTGCCTGTTTAAATGTCTGATGGCCAAGACTTTTTTCCCTTTGCCTCTCCTCCCCAAACGCACACTAATAGATCATGCGCAAGCTGTTTAGGGTGTACACCAGGGAGAAAACAAGGAAGTTTATAATGAAAAGGGTGATCATAATTCATTTATGACCATTATCTTACATTATTTCTTCTCTAATTTCCTTAGTGACAGCTTTCAGTTAATTTCCATGATGTGGCAGAGCTTAGCTCTCCTTGCCAAAAATTTGGGCTGAAAGAGAATGCACGTGGAAGAACAGGATCTTTTCCCATGCAAGAGGGTCTTTTTCAGGTTTGCTCTCTCTTGTACCCAGCTAGACCCCTGCAACCTAGCAGGCCACTTAAGCAGCTAAATGCTCCCTTTAAGTATTGCTGTATTTCTAATCAGCAGAACTGTATGTAAGATGATGGGTTTCAGTGTTCTCACTCTGGTATGCACTGGCACCCATTAAAGGCAACTTGATCACTTTGCCATAGTGGAAAGCAGCTCATCTTACCCTCACTGAAAACAGGTCAGTCCATACAGCTTGTCCAACCATCATTAAAATCACGGCCCTAATTCTGGTCTAGGCAAGGTCCCCATCTCCCACACTTGCTTAGTAGGTTTTGTAAAATGCGGGGATGTATTAAACAATAAAAGACTGCGCAGAGCAGATGAAAGCATGGAAATACCTTCTCTCGCTGCATTTGTACAGCACCAAGACAATGGAGCTTAAAGCCTCATTGCAGCTTTCAGGCAGTCTTATTGCTGCAGATAATAAAGATGAAGAAAGAACAAAGAGAAGTACATGGCCAAATTGTGGTTTGAAGTCTAAGGGCTGATTTATGTCATCTGAGGATCTGGCCCAGTCAGATCTAATTTTAACATCCTTGACAAATTCCCTTAAACGGCAAACTGTCAAAAGGGAATCTTTTCTCCGCCCCTCATCCTTCCATCTCCATGAGCTGTTCCCTGTGACAACACCGTTCTCCAGCAGTAATAGGCGGTATCATTCTATTATCACTTATTCTTAAGGCCTGAGGATTTCATTCCTTGCAATTTTCCTGTTGTACAAATTCATGTCTATTAGTTTAACACAAGTGCAGGTGCATGCATTTATTCCCCGAGAGTGTGCGCGTGTGTGTATCTGGGGAGGAAAAGAGTACTTAAACCTGAAAGGACCATTCTCTTACAAAAAAATCTTAAAGAAGCAAAAGAGCTAATTACCGATGACATGTAGTTGTGACTTGCAGTAGGAGGTGCCTCTGGCGTCTCCAGTAAACAGTCTCAGTTCTCCTTATAAGCATTTTAAATGGATGATGATCCTAATGAACTTAATAGCATCACTATCCAAGGACAGCATCAACTCATTGCCATCCTGTATTTTGCAGAAATAGCTTCTCTTTAAACAGCGTGCCCCTGCTTTCAACAGTAATGGTTTTTAAAAGTGTCTTAGCACACAAAGGCAAAATCTTTTTTGAAACAGGGTGGAATTGGTTGGTGATTATCACTGAAAAGCTGGCAGCCACCAGCTAACCTTCTAACAATGAAATATGGGAATTTACCTTCATGCTTCAATGCTTGCTATTCAGCTGTCTACCAGGGTCTAAATCAATGATTCTACACCCTCCACTCAAGGTTTCTCTTTCAAATGCTGCAGATATGACCTTAAGTTCATCATCTAAACAATGCAGTTCACGTTTAATTTCATTAATCTAAGATCTTCCATAAAATTGCAATATGGCACCATACCTTTCAAGTACCTTCATTAAAATCCATGTTATTTCTAAATCCTATGCATATCTATGAGGTCATACGGTGTTTTATTAAAATGGATTTTTGAAAGGCTCAGCTCTTTTATCACCAATTGTCATAAGGTAGTTTACAATAAAAAAAAAATTAAAAGAAATCCTCTCCTATCACTGAAGTGATTAACAGATCACCCATTTCTGCGAATTACGCCCTTTCCTAATTTTTACCTTTTTTCTAATGATTTTTATTTGGAGGCAGGGAGAAAGAAATTATTAAACCCTCCTTGTTTGTTTATTTTCTGCTGTTTACTCTGCCTGGTGCAGTCAACCTTTTGAAATCCATCGTGCCATTCAGATCCAGTGGGTATTATTTCCAATATTTTCCCCCAGATGCCCATGTGGTTCCTTGTTCTCAAACTACACACTGGATTTTTTTGCTATTCTTGGAAAAATATATTGTCACAAGTTTATTTTTCCACTGCATCCCTTTCCCTACTTCTTGTCTGCGTTATATATAACTCAGTATTGTGATTTCACTTTGGAAGGCCAGTTAGGAGTAAGGACCTCATGATAGATGCCAAGAGCACAAAAGCCCCCTCTCTCTCACCACATTTAGATCAGAAGATACTGAAAGGAATGAATTTTCCTGTTTATTTTGTCCTCGCAGCAAGCAAACACAATTTGTGCAGAAAAGTTCTTACATAATTCAGGCTTATACGCATAATAATAATAGCAGTAATGCAAAATAAATAGATTAATCATCTTCCTAATAAGTGTGCACTGAGATCTGCCTCTAGAGCCCTGATTCTGCAAAGGCCTCATGCACGGCTGCCTTCCTGCACCCCAGACGCCTGCGGACTCCAGACCCTCCTCCAGGCCACTTGCTCTTGACATGATTATTTCCAGGACCAGGGAACAAATTCATTCTGCCGATACTCGAGCTTACCTGAGCTGTGCGTTCACAGACACCCAGCACTTCTGCTTTAATGAACAACATCACAGCAGGGAAGGAGGGAGGGGAGCTGAGCTCCCTCAGGAAGCATCTTAGAAATGAAGCGCATTCCCCCAGCCTTGCACAGGAGTTGCCGATTCTGCCTCTTCATCAGCACTTGCTTTACTCCGTTCCTGCAATGAAAAGCAAAATAAAGTGCTACACACCACCATTTATTGCAAAACCACCAAAATCCACTTCCATAAGAAATCAAAGCAACAAGAAGTTCCTTCAAACAAGGATGGTTTTTGTGTTTCCCTGAGAACTGATGAGCAAAAATATCAGAAAAGACTGGGAGTAAAAATCATCTGGATTATTGTAGAGTCTCAGGAACGCCTGCCTTGCTTCACAGTGACAGGAGCACACCTGGAGGCAGCCTGTGTGGGGGCAGAGGTACCCAAGATACTGCTAGGGAACACTCAGCAAGTCAAACTTTAAATTTGGCCCCTACCTACACATTGAGGCAAAGCAGCAGTGCTGTGTTCCCACCCTCAGCAGCTGAGGTATCCCAGACTGCACCAGGCTCAGTGGGACAGTTTGGGAGATCCAAATCTCCCGTGTTTTTCTGAGGTTTCACCACACTTCTGGTTTCCATCAGTAAAGCCTGCAAGTCTAGAGCCTTCTTAGGCCACCAGAAGACTTCCCTGCGAGTATGGGCTCGGTTTAGACCTCATACTTTAATTAATTGCAAATGAGGCTGCATTGGAGCAACCATTGCTCCTTCCTTAATTAAACTTGCCAGTTAAATGCAAGTTCAACACCCTCTCTATTGATCTCTTCTGGAAAAAAATCCGCCCCTTACATTACTGCTAAACAAAAATAGATCCCTAGCAAAATCTAACGCAAACATTCAAGTATTTAGATTTCTCACAAAGCTAAAGAGGACACAAATGACAATATCTGTGCCCAAAGAAAAATAATGTTCTGCAATGGTTCCGTCTCTTAAATTATTAGGCAGTCTGAAGAGATAAAGCCATCCCATGGTCCTACCCTCACCCTCTGCACTGTTTTACCAAAGCTCCAGCAGGAGACACTGAGACACTGCTATTGAGATGTCATTTGTGACAAACCTTCCACAGTTAATACTGGTTGATGGCTTCAACCTCGCCTTCCTTCATCCTTCCATAAAAACCTACCCCAGCTGCAGTACCACACTTACGGTGTAACATTACTCTGAAGAAGCAATTACAGCAAGCAGAGCAAGGAGCTGAAGACAGGTCACCTAAATGAACTGAGGGAAAAGTACATGAGAAAACAAGAAAATGTCTTCATCACTTTTCAGGCTTCAAATTGGAAAAACAGGGATCAATACAGCAGAACTTCATTTAATGGTGTGAAAAACAATCCACCCCAAGACAGGCAGGAATCACTTATTGCAAAACAAACAGGCCAGTTAGGGCCTGGCAGGGCACAGCAGGACACGGGCACTGGGGCCATTCCTCCAGCCTCAGCTTCCCAAGACCCGGGTGCAAAGGATGAAGCCACCAATGAAGGATGTTCCAAAGCCATACAGCAAAATATTCAGCCCAAAAGGGCCACGTGGCAGCAGTTTGCTGCTTTTGCTCCTATAATTTTTTCATCCACGGTAGTTCCCATGCATTTTAATGACCACAGGAATGGCCTGCAGTACTGGCTGATGCAAACACCAAGAAACCTGTGCTGGGAGACAGAGACACGACACGTTCTCATATGTGCAGAGGTTCAACCAATGACTCTTGGTCTGGCCCCTAACGTAGTGAGGAGTATGTTATTGAGCCATGGCTTTATGTTGTTCATGATGCATTTAGTGATTGATGGGAATGGTTGGACTCGATGATCCAGTAGATCCTTTCCAACCTAGTGGTTCTATGATTCTGTGCTGGGGACATGCAGGAGAACCCTTTACCACAGCCATCACCACTAATACCATTCCTTGTTGAAAGCAGCAGACCTCGCAGAGCCATGCTGGCATCCTTTCTGTATCCTTCCTCGCATCTTGGTCCAACATGGCCTTAAAACTTCTGGTATCAGAGCCTAACACCCTCCTCAGCCCACTCATTCTGCTGGATGACTGCTTCTGTGTTGGAAAGTCCTTCTTCAACCACAGAGAAATGGCAGTTCTCCTCTCCAGCAAGACACTGTCCCGAACACAAACAGCTACCACGTGACAATTTTATTGCTTTTACTGTCATTGCCACTGCCAGGTCCTGCAGCAAATTAAACAGATTAATAGAAGTGATGTACAGCGTGTATAAAACCCACCAGTCTTCACTGTGGGCCAAGTGCCACTGAAATGGGGAGAGAGAAAGAGGAGAGAGGCTGGAGTTTGACATTTGCAGAAGTAACATCATGTTATTAAAACAAATTTGGCATGAGGGGAAAAATGTGTTTGCCTTGCTCTTAATAACAAGTACAAGAGCATATTTAAAATCAAACGTTTGTAAGGCAGCAAGTTAGCATCTTCTCCTCCCCCTTGTCAGTTGAAACCAGTCCTTGTGTTACTGCATCACAGGGCTGCTGATTTAAAAGTATATCAAAATGCAGAGTGGATATCAGGCCTAAATCTCAGATCTAACTTGGAATTCATATTTGTCTTCAGAGAAATAATCAGCCCCAAAACATGTGGCCACAGTCTCTGGATGCATTTACAGAAAACTGCTATGCATTGCAATTTTTCTCTCTTTTTTTTCCCCCTCTTCTGCCGAAACATTGGTTGTATTTTCTCCCTTTATTTATTGGAGTGCTAAATGGATTATTTCAGTAATAAATCAGGCCCTTTCATTACATTTTTTAAGGTGTTGTCACTGTTATGAAGTACAGTGTGCCATCAAAATTAAGCTCAGATTGCATTACCACCTATTTTATAGATAGAGAATTACTTGATGGATTTTTTTTCCAGCAGTCTAAGCACTTTGTGCCTTTCCTTTGAAGAACAACTGGCTCCCCAGTTTCACAGAAATTTTCCTCTACAAGTTACAAAATTTTCATTCAGATTGTTTCACAAATATCATCACATTATGTTTTCAAACAGAGGGATGATATTTCTTTTGGCCCAAACTATTCATGTAAATGTGAGGAACTGTTGATGGGTCCAAGTAAGGCTAGAACAGAATTATCTAGGGTTTCTGGCTCCTCTCTTTCTTCCTGATGTATAAATCAGAAGTAATTCCACTGAAGTCAGTACAGTTATCTTACAGGAAAAAAAAGCCTAAATGGCAGTGAAATGAGGCAGCCTTTCAATTGTGCTGAAGGAGGTGCTGATTTCCAGGGTAATTTCTAGTTGACTTCATCTGAGCAAGAGTCCATTCTCTTTGCCCGCTGTCAGCTTTCCTCTGGGTGAGCGTATACCCCCCATTCCTAAGATTCACTGCAAGGGACAAATAGCATTAATGAGGCTTAATTTCCAAACAAATCTTCATGTATGAGAGTTTAGTATTAACATTCTCTAATTAGCAATTGCAATTTCTACTTGGGTGTTTTAGTATGCAGTAATCATATATGAAGTTATGTGAATTATAAGAGTATTAATAGTAATCATAACTCCACACGTGCGCGTGTGCAGGAGTCAGGCACAATGCAGAGCAGCTCAGAAAATCCAAATTTAAATGTCTGAGCTGCCAAAGGTGATGATGGCAAGCGACATCAGGTCTCTACTTGCGGAAGATGGAGCAACGCTGCATCATCTCCAAGCTCTGGGTGGAAGCACAGCCAGGAAAACTTCCAGAAAGGTTGCAGGGTGAAAACCTGGGTTGCACCCTGTGTTTCCCACCCCAACTAGGACTCCTATGAGCACAACCCTTTGCTTTCCTGCTTGGGCTCTCTGTTAGATACTCCATGTGCATGTGGAGGCTGGGGTGGTTACAAACCCAAACGCTAAACACATCTTCTGTTTAATACTTCAGCTGAAAGGAGCATTAAAATGCCGTTCCATTAGAAGAACTGAATTTGAGCATATGTTTAAAGAAGCTAAGTGTGCTATAAAAGGCTTCCTGAATGGCATCTTTATGAGTATTATATTTGGCTTATGTATAACACCTAGAAAAAAAGATCTGTAATACAATTAGCTTGGCCACCTTACATAGGGGAACAGACTGAGCTGCATGGTTCAGGCCAGGTAGATCAGGTGGATGGGACTTCTAGGTAGGTTAAATTCAAACAACTGACCTGCAGTCTCCACCACAGCTGCTGCAATGCTACTGGATTTAAGCAATAGGTGGCACTTCAGGGGAGAGTTAGATCTTCTAAGTTTTCAGAGCAAGGAGTTTCTCAGCCTTCCTCCTCTGTGCCTTTCCTTTAAATAGACAGTAGCATTTTTGCCAGGAATTTTAGAAATCAGAATATCCCAGAGAAAATGAATAAAGAATGTCTTAGCTGTACCTTATACGACCCCCTCCAACCTCCACGGTGCCTGCTCCTTCTTCCACCCCCCAAACGCAAGCTGGGAGCAATCCAAAGAAATTAGTGACATTACCCTCCAGTAGCCTGGTGACACTTACGTTCCAGTTTTCAGAAAAGTGACTGCAAATCTGTGGACATGTCTGCCTGGTGCTGCAAAAGTAATTTTAGAAAACTATCTACTGCACATTATGGGCAATACTTTGAGAGCCGTGCGTGTCAGTGACCCGCCGCTGCATCCTCTGACAGAGCTGCAGAGCATTTCATTCGTCTTCCCTTTCTGGCTACAGCAGTGGCAAGATGAGAGCCTGAAATCTTATGTATTATTTAAACCTTCCTTTTTTTTTCCCCTTCCTTCTGCAGCATCTCCAATTGTCCAATTTGGGGATAGCTACGTTTCCACAGTCCCAGCATCACTGCCTCGGAAGATCTGGATCTGCTGGTGACCATGCTCCGAGCCAGGCTCAGCTCTTGGGCTTCCCTGGCTGCACGGCTGGCACAGAACACTGCAGCTCCCAGGAAAAAGCAATAATTTCCCTTTAGTGCTCTAGGCTGACCCTTTCTAAGTGCCGAGAGGATGACGTGTGTTTAGTTCTCGCCAGGGAAAGGCCCTGCGGTGCTGGCA
Organism: Piaya cayana; assembly: GCA_013389865.1. Classification (NCBI taxonomy): domain Eukaryota; kingdom Metazoa; phylum Chordata; class Aves; order Cuculiformes; family Coccyzidae; genus Piaya; species Piaya cayana. Next base: position 226,639 of record WAAB01000847.1, read on the forward strand.
GTGAAAAACCAACTGTTTACAACTCAAAACTTTTCTCATTCATTAAAGGCATAGCAGAGAACCAAGCTGCTCAAGGAGTTAAATGTATTAAGCAATTTACAATTAATATAGAACTCATTCCAGAGATATCTACTAGAGAGTACAACAGGGCAATTAACCCACTAATACACTAGGCTATTACATCGCTATGTCTCTTATTTTAGCCTGAGGTGATTTGAAACGCATTGGATTAAAGGATATTACAGGAGATAGCATGAAAAATAGCTTAATGTAATGAGCCATCCCGTGATGTCTGCTATTAAAGATGATTTGCAGTTGAAAACTACAACATACAGTAGTTCAGCCATTTAGAAACATGAGTATATTTAACCCTTCTCTAGATGAACTGGTGCAAGAGTTTCTCCCTTCTCCTCCTCACCCCCAGGTTTCAACTCCTTTATCCGAGGATTATCAAATGCACCTTATTAAAGTACAATGGTATCTTTGGGAGATTGGTGCCTGAGGTTGATAGAAAACCAGTAATCTGCTAATAACTTTTAAAAATAGATCCCCGGGAGAGTAAATAGGCTCAGGCGGAGGGAGGCTATTTGACTGGCGACACGTTTGTGAAATGGGAACTTGTAACAAATTTCTATACTAGCCTTAGGCCTGTCATATCAGTTTCAAATGGTAACTCAGACAGAACCAGGAAACAAAAGCACCTTATCTTAAAATCTATAACTGTACAGCTTGACATGGAAATAGCAGCACCCAGGGAGAGGAGAGCTCAGTGGTTGGAAAAGTTCCTGCCTGTGGAGCAGACCTCTTTGATAGCTCAGGCACGTTCGCTGCTGGGTTTGTACTGCGGGTAGCCGTGGGTCATCAGCTCCTCTTCTCAGGTTTAGCCTGGCTTTGGTTAAGAAACCAGCACCAACGAGTCTGGGCGCTGAATAAAGGCACTGAGAAGGCATCTTGTTCCTGAAGAGAAAAACACACCTGAGGAAATGCTTAGCAATAAACACAGAGCTTTGGTCACGGGCTTCAGCCATCCCTGTCAGCGAGGGAAGGACTGTGCCCTGATGTGCAAGGTGGAGGGTGAGTACTTGGAGGGGCAGAGCAGCAGATCCTACCTGCACAAGAGCCCTGAATCTGCATTGCTGCCGAGACAGCTTCCCACAAGTGGCTTCAGCACAGTTACGGCTTAGCAGCGCTCTCTGCCAAATTATACAGCTGTAAATCCCCTTCCAAATCCTGATCTCCTCCACAGACAGGAGGGGGTGGCAGACAAGGAAAGCAAGGAAAAGCTTCACTCTGCTCCTGCGGAAAGTCATTGACTTCAAGAATGATCTAGCTGCTCAAGGCCTTCTTCAGATGAATTTTAAAACTCTCCAAGGATGGAGTTTCCCTCACACCTCCAGGTGCCTCTTCCAGTGCTTGGCCACCATCATTACAAAAGTGCTTTTCTTACATCCAATCTGAATTCGTTTCAGATTTCTTTGCCCCTTCTTTCATTTTTCTTAAAACCATGTAGAAACACCTACAGAAGACTCCTCCAGCTACTACATCCACTGATGTTGGGGTAAAAAAAGGGGAGAAATAAATTATTTAGTAGGAGTAAAAGGATGCAAAGCAGGACTGTCTTATGGCAGGTATCTGTGGGTATTTTGCTATCTGTGAACCAACATCCTTCCAGCCCAGATGTGTGCAGATTTCAGTTCTCAGGAAAAACCACAATGCTGGGAAGAGAGTTTCCACCTGGACAGTGTGCATGTCTCTTTCTCTTATTTCTGTATTTCTCTCTCTGAATTGAAATGCAATCAAATCATTGAACTCACCCTGTCAGTCTTGATGGTTTTTATCTACAAGACAGGTGAGATTCTGCACACCCCAGACACAATATCTCTTTTTAACAACACCATTTACACAGAAATATAGGTGAATGAAACTGGAACTTATTTTATTTTTCCAGCAGAAAAAGGTGGGATTTTTCCCCCATATTTTTCCTAGAAAGTTTCTTTCTTCAACAAACAGAAAGAAAGCAAAAAAACCCAGTACTTGTGATGGAACAGCAGACGTTGCATCCCTCCACACACACATGCGCTCCATAGAGTCTCTGTGGATATCAGCTCACATCAGTGCTGATGCAGGACTTGAGCTGCCAGTGCGGGTTCCTGATGATGGCGAAGCCCTCTGGCCTTCTCAGAGCAGTGCTTTCTCCCTGAAACCCGAACAAAAGTGCTTGTTTATAAAATAATATCATTTAGAAGGCTCAAATGAGGATTTTCATGATTGAAAAGAATAGAAGTGCATTTAGCAGTGCAAATGCAAAACAGACCAAATAGATTATATTTCCCATGGTAAGGTGCTCTTTATGCCAGGGATACGATCAGAGGAGTCAACATGATCTGTCAGGATGGGTTTTAGGCAGGAGGGCACAAACGCTGCCCTGACTCACGCCTCCTAAACATCCTTCACTGAGGGTGCAGCTACTTGCTTCCCAGAAGTTTCCGTTGCCTTCACCAGCGCTCCTCTCACCATCTCCTCAAAATATATGTAGACAGAACAAACAATTAAAGTACATAACCACCAGTGACACAAACACTGCCAAAATTCATTCTCCACCTGAGAAAACACAACCCGGCAGCACCGACTGCCTCCCTTGCATGGCTCCTAGCCCCATCCGNAAAAAACATTTCTGCACCAAAAAGGAAACAGAAGAAAAAAAAAAAGCCATTTCCCCAGCTGAACCCCCCCCTGCAGCAGCGTTCAGCAGGGATTTTAGGCAGAAGGTGGTGCTTTCCACGGGGTGGGAGGGAGGAGGTGGTGGGGACCTCTTTCTAATCAAAGAACTTGTCACTGTCATTTTGGTGTTAGCAGATGCCATGAACAATAACCAGGATCCCATGCCTCTGAAATGCATTATTAACAGGCTACATTCATTGCTATCCACCCCTACTCCAACCAGCTTTCCTTTTTTGTTTTACCCGGGGCTGCCTGCATCCCAAGTGGCACAGGAACCTGTCATTTCTCGTTTCCATCCAGAGGAACAAGTGATTTGGGAGAAGGGGAGAGGATGACCAGGGCTTTCTGACCTTTTCTCCTTCAATTTCATTCCTCTCCTCTGTGAGGAGAAAATGGCAATCACGCTAGGTGGAACCGACAAACTCATCTCTGTGTCACTCCCTTACGTGTACAATAGCCGTGTCACTCGGCATCAGGGATGAGGAGGCAGTGACGGGATTACGGGCCCATGATGCCTCTAATCTGTGAGCAGATTTAAGCCTTCCTGCTGCACCCCGTGCTCTGTCAGTGCTGGATAGGGTGGGGTTATTTAATTGTGCATGAAGTTACAGGAAAAGCACCAAAAAAAAATCTATGTACTCCACCTGTTTTTCCTTGCCAAGTAGGGCTGGTGCCTCCTTGCACCTGCAAAACTCCTCCTCAAGGGGGTAAGAGTTTGTGGCTTCTGAGATACAGACCCAAGTCCCATCACTTTGTAAATTAAGATATCTTGGGGCATATTATAGCAATGGGGAAACTGAGGCACAGACCAGTAACGGGACTGTCCCAAAGCCATGCCATAGCTGTGAGGGTACCAAGCACACAGGTATCTGCTCTGCTCTGCTCTCTCCAGGGCTGTCCCGCAGCCAAGCGGATGGGGACACATCATGGAGAGGAGGCTGGACACCCAGAAGCAACCACTACTCTGCAATACCCACCCTGTGCCTCCCGCAAACTGCTCCACCTGCACCAGCAATTACCCCTGTTGACCAGAGACGTCAACAGTCCCTGTAGAAACATTCCAAACCCCTTACAGTTACTACACAGAGGAGGGGAGGGCCTGCAGTATTGCAGCCAGCTCTGCAAAGAGCCAGCTTGAGGCACTGCCAACGCATTGATGGGCAGAGAAAGACATTAATAAAAATAAAATTAATAAATAAAAAAACCAGCCAAACAGGAGGTCCCAATGTCAAGGCTGGCAACTTTTCACCAGTGAAGCAAATTCACTTTGTGAATCACTTCAAGTTCAGCACTCCCCTCTGCCTTTAGAGCAGAGCCCAGGGATGTACCACTCGGTATAATTTACTTGGCCCTTTCGACATGGAACACGGTTGTTTGCCACAGGAGCTTGAGGCAACACCTCTGGGGCTGCCAAGCTCTGGAGCTGCCGTGGTGCATGTAAGCACCAGCACAGCTCAGCACCTCCCCAGTTCAGCCCCAGCACCAGCACAGCTCAGCCCCAGCACCAGCACAGCTCAGCCCCAGCACCACCCCGGCAAAGTCACTGCCACCACGAAGCCACTAACTTCACACAAACCATCATCTTGCACTTCTTGGATGGGGACTGACAACTCACATCTCACCTGGTAGCTGTGTATGTTTGGCAAACGCACCTTGATTTGTGAGTGGAAATGGTTTATGGTAGATTAGAGATATAACATTAAAGGGGATTTTTCTAAACCATTCTCAGCCTCAGAAGAATAGAGTCTAACACAAAAACGCTGGAGAGAAGAACAAAGAACAGCTATAGCTTCGTTTTAGTCAATTGTAACTAGTTCTAGATGAGATATGGAATTGCAGGTATTGCATTCCTGGTCAGCACGATGCAAACCGGCTGATTACTCCTAATACTTGAATGGAAAAGTGCAGGAAGGTGACGTGGGGAGTGGAAAGAAGCAGAGGAGAATGTTTTGTACCAAGAGATCTACAAGAAAACTCCCTTTTTGGAGGGTAGGAGGGATATTAGTTGGTAACAGCAGAGCATAGATTTTTGCACTCCTATAAATCATTATTACTGGAATGTCCCTGAGGGGATGAGAAGAAGGAATCAGTTACACTCACACACACACATACACACAGCCAAACTTTTAGATGGAGAAAGAAAAAAAAGAGAAGGAGGAAAAAAGAGAAGAGGGAAAAAATAGATAAAAAAGGAAGGAAGAAAAAGAGAGAAGAGATTAAAAAGAGGGGAAATACAGAAAAAGAAGAGAAAAAAAGATAAAAAAGAGGGGCAAAGGTAGAGAAAGAAGAGATAAAAAGAAAAGAGAAAAAAGAGAAAGAAGAAAACAAAAATAAGAGAAGATAAAGTGAAAGAGACAAAGGCAGGAGAAGGAAGGGAGAGAGGGGGAGAGAACAAAAGCAAAAGGAGAAGGAAGAAAAGAAAGGGAAGAATGAAAAGAAGGGAATGAATGAACTTTGGAAGCAATTTATAATTCCTTTCACCTACATCATGAATTGAACCAAAAAAAAAAAAAAAAAAAGGAAAGCAGGAAGGGAAAATATTCCGCCCAGCATGCAGATTATCATTTGAAAAGATTCTGTTGCTATGTTTTTGTCCCTGGGTGATGAAAATGAAATTGTCTGATGTGTGCGCCGTGTTAGATTTACCTTTGCAGGGTTCACCCACAATCAGTAGAGAGGGGTCATGCCACAATATGTCATCTCACAGCTCCATCACACCAACTCCAATTTATACGAGGAGGTATTATGCATTTCAAAGGAACCCCCTGCGCGTGGCTCTTGTTACTGATCTATATCACAGCTCAGCTGAGGGAAGATTAGTTCTGCTGCAAGGGCAACGCGACTTATTTGTTTATGATTATATTCTCCTTAAAGACGCACTATTCCTTTTTTTTTTTTTAATGTCTAATTTAAAGCATGCATTAAAGGAGTTGGGGAGGGGGTGGGATGGAGAAGGTGAGAGAATTCTGCACTCTCCCACAAGGAAACCTGATAGTCTTAGTCTCCCATGCATCCTGCTCATTAAAAAAAAAAAAATCTCCATTTAAATGCAAATTTGAGTTTTAGCTGGGGACTCCCCCAAAAGCTCCTCTTGGAAGCACCAGGGAAATAGGATTCAGAAACCTAAAATGGCTGACAGCAGCCGAACGCCCGCGGAAAACGCTTCCCCTCTAAATACCCCTCGTCCTTCCCCCTCCGCAGCCTGATGCCCCCGGGTCCCTGCACCGTATCCTCGTACAGCCCGGCTGGTTCAGGCGCAGCATCACTTATCACCGCTCTCCGCCGCAAGATTGTTTTACCTCCGGCAAACACCACCCCAGCGAGCTAAAACTGATAATATTAGCCTTTCAACTCCTGCTCGCTGTTGCTTTAATCAACGTTTCCCCAGAAAGTCGACGGGTTTGTCCCTGATAAAGGCTCTGAAGGATTTAATGAGGCCGCCGAGCGCTGTAGACGAAGCCCAGCACCATTCAGCTCCTGAACTTGGCTTTAATTTTGGGGGGTTCCAGATGACCGCGGGCACCCAGGACATCGTGGAGCCACCGGCACTGATTCTCCTGAGTTTTGAGGGGACTTCATAAGCCCCAGCATCAAAAAGCCAATGAGTTCTGGGAAGTTTTTACAGCGGAAGAGCTGATTTGTTTGATGAGGGAAGGATGAAGAAGAAAAGGGTGGTCGCAGGCTATGGCCCTGCCTACAGTGGCTGCTATTGAACCTGCCCATCCCGCAGGGCATCCCACGCTGCCCCCTTACCCCAAGAAATGCCCCCCAAAACCCAAATGTAAGAATGGAATCAGAGTTTTCTAAAGAAAGAAATGAGAAATGGGAGGAGGGAGGTGAAGACACCTGTGACCACTCTTGTAGTGGAAGGGTGTTTGCCTCCGCAGGGTGGGATTCAGGCCAGGCTCTCGCACAGACACACTTTCTCTTATCGTTGTCAGGCCTGTTTCTGACTCCTCTGCCCATGATTAACGTATCTCTGGTGATAATAAATAGGCCCGTTCCCATCGAGGAGATAAATGGGTCCAGCGGGGACCTGCAAGGAGCAGAGATGCTGAGATGCCGCTCTCTACCCCGTCCCTCGGTGGCTCCCAGCCCCTCCACAGATCGGAGCCACCAGCACCTGCGGGGTTCACTGCGAGCAGGGCAGCAAAGGTTGCCCGTGCCCCTCAAGCTTTTCTCCTCTGTTTTGTTGAAGCGCTTTGCAGAAGCATCGAAGCTGCCATCATTGCCTTGGCTTCAAATTATCATCAGCCGCGTCAATTAGATGTGCAAGACTGAAAGCAATACCCGTCCTCCTTTGCAGTGCCACTGGAACAATAGATGAACAGATAAATGTATATAGAAGAAAATGAGCATATTAATTAAGGGTGGAATTGGCTCATATTTCACTTGAAGCGTACCCTGCATGTATGTGTCATTTCCCCTCACCCAGGGTTCATTCGAGCACTCGGTGCGATGGCAGGAGGGCTGTGGGATCCCACTCCAAAGAAACGCTGGCCCTACAACAGCTTCCTCTCACCCTGGGGGCCTGATCCTTCTCACCCACAAGCTGGAAGCCTCAGGGCAACCTCTGGTATTACTGAATCCCTGCGCATTGGCAGAAATGGCCACACTGCGAAAAGAGCAGCTCAGACCCAAAGTGTTAAGTATTTTCTGCTTAAGCGCAAAATCTTTACCATGTGGCTCATCGAGTTTCTTCCTACACCAGGTCTGGAAAACCTGAGATGCCGAGGGCCAGTAGCAGGTCTCCAGTACTTGGGTTTATCCTGCAAACCTGTGACCTGAGCAAACAGCCCATCAGTGCCAGCCACCAGCCCAGGAGAGGAGCTGAAAGCCTGGGGCAAGCAGGAAGGTGACCACCCCTGCCACTACTCCTGGTCTTTCTGGAGGTCCTCCTGGGAAAGGAGCCAGCCTTTCTTCTCCCTGCCATTTCCTCCCTTGTTCCTTGTAAAAACCACACACTCATTTCACTACTTTGAAAGCTCATAATATGATGGGTGAAAACAATTAAATGAAATAGACTGGTAATACCCATGGGAAAACATTTTTAGATATGATATTACAATCTTGTTTCAAAATTGGATTTCGCCAAGAGGAAATACAGTTTATTATAAAACACATTTTCTTTTAATTTAATTATATAATCTTTGGCTTCAGAGAAGGGATGCTTAAATCAGACCCATTTAATTTTCAAGTGTATTCACCCATCACCTAGGGCAAATTGGTTTAAATTAGTAGGTGACTATATAAGTTCTAGATATGTGTCAGACAAAAATTTATCTGCAAACTCTCTATAAAAGACCATCTACATCAGCAGCACAGCAGCAGAAATTACAGGGGATGAACAGACAAGTATCTGAAGAGTAATATTTGCTCTGATTTCAATGATACCCACTACAAAACCCGATCTAGGCTTATTTTTTTTTATCTTTGTTAATGTTTTGCCAGATCAGTTCATCACACTGCATGTCTGCACTATGCCAATAAAAACTGATGACCTGCAGTTAGTTTCTACCAGGTGCATTAAATTCCCATAACGCGAACAGATCTTGCTAAGTCTACCATAGCCTCTTCTTTTGCAGAGATTACATTTCCAGCCTAATGACAAGAGCGGTTTGTTCGGATGCTGCAGTCACTGAACTCTTCCTCCAATCCGTCATGGTGACCCAGATGCACGTCACTCATGCAAAACAGCTTGAGATGGACAGTACTTCATGAGTTTTATTTCATGAGTCTCTTCCCATCCCACCTTTCCCCCCAATTCCTGGGTCCCCAGAAGCTGACGGGGAGCTTGCTCACAGTTCACTAGGGCACAGCATAAAGAAAATAACCTCAGACCCAGCAGATGCACATGCAAACCTGGTTTTGCACAAGCAGCCGTGCGCTTACGGATTCCAGAGCTTAAAATCTGTGGTTCACTGCTGCTTGCTGTGGTTTGGGATAATCACTCGCAAAGACAAGAGAAGAAATTCCTCAGCAAAGGGAAAATGCTGCAGTGCAGTCAAGGCTGACTCGGCGAGAACTCTACAGTAATAATAAATAATAATACATGGGGCTCATAAGTTTTTTATCGCAGGTATCAAAACAGTCTCCATGAGTGCTGGCTGGGGTAGAATGAGCCACCCCACGATGGTACCACTGCTCCCTGTCACTGCCCTGAGCCAGCCCGGCTTGAGAGCCCAAATCAGCCTCATCCCAAGCATCCTCCTGCCTAGGGCAGCTCCTGCATGTGGCCACGCATTTCAGAAACCTCCTGCTCCAGCAGTGGTTCTCAAGCCCCTGTCTGTGTTCATCCCCGTCAACCCATCCATCTCTCTGCTCATCTCAGCAAACACATCTAGTTTTGTACCCTCCAGAAAAACTGGCCAGGCAATGGCACCAACAATGGGCACAACGATCCAGCATTAAATAAACCACAGAAAGCAGAAGTTTCTGCCCTTGCCTCCTATCATCTGGGCCAGAAACCCAAGCAGCATCAGAAGAAAGAAAATAAAAGCAATACCAAAACACAAGCTGGTGGTTACGGTTATTACGAAGCTGTTTTGGTTTTAACAACAACAGAGTGTATATCACGATTCTCATGCCAGGCAGTGAGTGCAGGTCTCTAAGAGCCAACCAATGCCTGCGAAGGCTCCTTACGCTGCAGCACCAGCAGAATGCATGCGTGTATATATAGACAGATATAAAAATATAAATATATACATGCATCATTGTAAGGAAATTCTGAAAAGGTGATTTGAATGGATTTAAAGCATTGCTTACAGGCAAATACTTACCAACTCCATCAAAACATTATTGGCAAAAATAGCCTATTTTATAATTCACATCACAAATCCAGAGTTCCCAGAGCCAGGGACTAAATCCTTCACTCCAGTTTAGACACAACACTGGTGTCTTCTCCCTGGCAAGGGCTCTCCAGTACGCCCTTCACTAGCACCCTGTGGCACAGCATTTGCACGGGGCAGAAGCTCACAGGCACTAGTGCTGTGCCCATCAGCAGCCTCAGCATTTCCCGGTGGCTTTTCCCCTGGGAAGAGCTGAATCCCACAAGCAGGGAAGGTCACAGCTCCGGGGAGTGTGTCACTTCTCACAGTTTTGCCACTATTTGTGAAATGTGGATGGCTAAATGTGCTCACCCAACGTCCATAGGTGTACACAGATACATGTGCAGTCGTACTAATAAATGTACACAAGCCATGAATAAATATATATGACTATTTCAACAGGTGTTGGGCATCTATTTCAATGGGTGGATGAGGTGTTGAGGTTTAGCATTTGGTAGGAACGGTTGGACTTGATGATCTGATGTGTCTTTTCCAACCTGGTGATCCTATGATTCTGTGATTCTATGATTCTGTGATTCTATCCACATCCTTCTGGGTCATCGATGCTCTCCTCCTTGGCTACCCAATTTGAGAGGTTCCCGGTCCAACCCACAAGATCAGACCCTGAGGAGACCAACCCTGCCAGCTGCTGAAATGCAGATGTACTCCAAGTGTTATGAAAACATATGATCTCAGCCTTGTCTGGCAAATAAACATTACAAGAGGCTGTTTCAAATCTTTGTAGTAGCAAATCTCAGCACTTAACTAGTAATGCAATAAGTCCTATCAAGAGCATGCTGAAAGGTGGAATAAATTTCCTGGAGAACAATGCGGGTGATGTATGCATATGACCAACGCACAATAAAACTGTAGAACTGCAGGAAAAAAATGCATACAGTCAATACAATAAAATCAGCACAAATATAGTCTGTGTAAGCAAATAAATCTAACAATCCAAATATTTTACAACACACTCACATGCAGAACATTTTTTTCCCCCCAGAAATCTTAGGGTAAAAAAAAAAAAAAAAATTAGACTGTTTTGCATCTTAGTGTATTGTAAAGGCATCAGCGGCTGTCTGCACAAATTACCATTCATCTAGGCGTTGTTGTGGAAATTTTCAAGGGATTTGCAGTAATTATATGACAAAATGCTTGCAAATCTCACTCATTGCTGAATAGAAACACACGGGTCAAAGATTGAACACTCTCAGCTTGGTAATTTGTAAATGTCAATCAGACGGGGGCCACGGGAGGCACACAGGCGTAAGCAGTGAAAGGTAGAGCGATTCCGTAGCAACCAGAAAAAGCCTTTTCAATATAGATTATAAAAGGCACGGGATAGTTTTACTTTCCAGCTTTTTTTTTTTTTTTAAACAAACTGATCACCTTGCACCAAGAGGAGGAGGAAAAGGGGGGGAGATAGGAGGAGGGAAGTAAAGAAAGGAAGGAAAAACAGTTTAAATAAAACTGGTGAGATTAAATTAACTGATACATACATTCGCAGAGGTAGATCGTTTGCTCTGTAATAAATATGGACTCCTATCTTCCCTTCGCCGAGACAGCAAGGAAAGCAAAATAAAATTAAAAGATATAACAATAAAAATTATAAATGCATTGCGGTCCTGCAGACCAACAGCTTGTAATGAAGGCTGCTGCGGAGTTGGGTAGCGCGTTATCTCTTGGCATCATAAATAGGTAGAGGGAGGCAAGGTGAGGAGGTCCGATGTCCCCCTCCCAAGCTGCCACCAGCTTTCCACAGGGACACAGACCTTCTCTGAGAACCCAACTCCATCTTTTCCCATTTTCCAGAGAGTGGGATTGGAAATGACATTGTTTTAAACTATACAAAAGCGATAATCCCAGCATCTCCCACTCTACGGGGAATTCACTAAAGAGACCTGATTCATCTCTAAAATGAAGCATCTTCCCTCCACGAGGGCTATTGCGAACACAATTACAGCCCAGGCTCAATGGGCAACCAGAATTCACGGCACTTGCCCTCAGGGGCCCGTGGCTTTTCTGCAGCTTGCCCTCTATTTCAGTGCTAACAAAAATGGCATTTTTGTTTAAAAACAGTGATGTCTGGGGGCTCCTGAAGCTGGTTGTCTGTTTATTTAAAAAGAAGTAGGAAAAAAACCACCCTAGAATAAGATGATGTTGCTATTTTTGTCCCAGAGACCACAATTTTAGGACTGAAAAACCCATTGCAAGAGAGCCGCAAACACCCAGAGGAGTTGTCAAGCCTTTGTCGTGGCTCCTCTGTGCCCAGAGTCTGGCTGGTGACGGGTGGTCTGAGCTTTCGCCTTCCTCTTGCCACACCGATGTGAAACCATAACCAAACCCAGGCTGCTCTAACTGGGATCTCCATGCCACTTCACCTACTCCAAGTCACACCTGAATTTTCTTAACTTTACCATCATTTTGGACAAGTTTCAAGCACAGAAGGAAGTACCAAAGCCAACAAGCTCCAGAGGTATTTCCTCTGCACAAACAGCCCCTGGACCGCAGCGAGATCCCATCACACTCAGGGAAGGGTTGGATCAGCCAAACCACAGGGAGGGGAATTAACACCAAAACCATTCAACACCCTCAAAACACAGAAGCATCACCTTTGGTATGAAGCACCTACCACACCAGAAAGGTTACAATAAACAGAACACAGAGGAGCTGAAAGTTAATGCAGAAATGGGAGAAACTACAGAATTTTGTGAGTACCAGAGCCCGAGATGCCAAAACACACAGTTGTTTTAAACACAATATTTCTCTCTCCACGTTGTGTGGTTTGGGGAGTGAAAGGCTGGTTTAAATGGTTCAGAAGAGAAAAATCACCCTAACCCCCAGCAGACAAGAGGTACCTTGTGAAATAAAGACACTGAGGAGCACAAGAAAGATCCAACTGCTGCCCTGCCCACCAGCACATCCATCCTCTCCCAGCACTGCTGGGACCACCCAGGCTGGCTGCAATGGGCCAGGGTCCTCCTGTGCTTGGCTCCAGGGATATTGGGGAACCAGGTTGTGACCAGCTGGTTTGCTATGGTGTAAAACCTAAACAGATGCTGCTTCTTTGCTGCTGCCACAGGCTGAGCTGCCAGCCCAGCCCCAACCTGGGTGCAAACGCACCATCCTGCATTTGCAAAGGGAATGGTGTCTAAACACAGAGAAAGTAAATAAATAAGCATCGCCATGTACTCTGCAATCAGGGCAGCGATTGCTGCCTCACCAGGACTGGGTCATCTTCACCTCCCAGCCCTGCCACGGGTTCCAACCAGCAGCAGTTGGGTACCAGCCATCACCACCCACTCCCTCCTTTCCCCCTTCCACCTGAAGCCCCAGGTTCACCTTGCACGTCATGAACTTGGCCAATACCTGGAGCCAGCTCCTGCCCTTTGCAGCGGGATTACAGACTGCTCCATGGCACTAGGAATGCACTACCTGCTCTGCCATTAACTCCACCCTCAACTGGATTTAATGAATCTGAGAAAAATTATGAAGTGCCATAAAGCCACAAGTATCATAAAAAGTATAATAAAATTGAGAAAAGCTATTAAGTTATAAATACAACCAATACATGCAACATCACTCAGATGGCAGAAACTAGCTATAAAATAAAGTCATTTTAAACCATCATTCCACAAGTTACCAAGTCTCTTAATTCACAAGTCACACGTCCCTTTATGGCATCCAATCCTATTGTCTGTATCGAGAACTTTATAACATATATCTTCCCGTACCGGTTAAACACACGCGTGCCTTTACATGGAATATAGGACAAAGGGCTCCAGTCAGTGCTTTGGTACCTCTTACAGACTCTCAGTAAGGGATGATGTGGAGTTAACACACCTACTATGTGATGTCTTATTTAACCAACTCTCTAAAATATCTGGCAAGCGCAGAAAACATCTTTGGAGTTATGGCATCAAGCAAACTGCAAAGAGAGGGTTTAGGGAGCGAGGAAAAGAGGAGCTCCAGGCAATCCTCCAACAACAGCCCCAAACCCTGAGGTTTTATAGCAATCAGTGACCTTTGCAGTTCGCTGTCTCACAGCATCAGGCTCCAAATAGTTCTATTCAAAACAAAAGTTATTCCAAATGTACCTAGACTCCGTTTAATAAATATGACTCTTCAACAAGTTGCTTAGTAAGATGCCTATTAATTTCTTAAATATATATATATATCAACTGCAAAACCGCGGATTTACAGCACAAGTGTATTTCATTTTGCTCACTCAATTTAAAGATGAAGCTTTGCTTATCAAGCTCCAAATCACCGCAGAACGTTTTCTTCCCTTTACTTACTCTAAAAGTCTGTGTGTTATGAATATTCATGGAAATAATTAAACACCCTCTTCACAGCTTGTTGTGTTTACTGTTAGCCCAATAAAACCCAAACAGGTTAATGATGATCTTTAGTATGGGAATTTAATATTATTTCACCTATATATCGGCTAAAAGTTTAGCTTCCCCTTTAAGCCTCATCAATTTACTGTAAATAAGTAACCACCATAAAAACACGCTGCGGACTATAAGTCAGAGGTACACACCTCTATATATTTGCCTTCTGTGCTTTTATTTTTGCTGAGTTTCTCATTTTAGTTTTGGCTACAGTATTAGTGAGAGAAAAAAATGATTGTCCCCACCCTCTCTAAGAACGATTCACGTGATGAGGAGTTTTGGGTAGTTGGACACAAGAGGTTGGTGGAACACGAGCACGGTGTGGACTGACTGTGGAAAAAGCCTCATTATGATGAGGAGTTGTTAGGAAAAAAGAGTATTTACTGACGCTTGTATCCTAGTGAGGAAGACTTTTAAAGAAAATGCACGCATCTGCTTTGCCATGGGATGAAGAGGCCACAGAAGAATCCCAGGGTCTCTTAGAAGATGCCACCCAACCCAAGGCTGCTTCTTGCTAATTAACCTGCTCCGCTAAGACCTAAGAGCTCCCCATTAGCCATTTAGAACAGGCTGTCAGAGGCACGCTGCGAGAATAGAAAGGACCAGCACAAATCAGGAGAGTTTATGAGGATAACTAACATTAATTTTATCTTTTATAGGCAATAAACCTTTGCTGGTTCATTACTGGCCAATGTTAAGTTTTAAAGGAGTTTTTTAATGCGTAGGGGAGGCACAGTCCGTCCCCACAGGCACTGCTGGGCTTGGCTGCTGTCACCGCAGAGGAGGAGAGGAAGGGTTTGGGGACAGTGTGGGTTTGTTGATGGCACAGGGGAGGGGACATGCCTGGTGGATACAGAAGGGCCGTCACTGACCCCACAGAAGGACTTGTCACTGCTGAAGTGGGGACAGGACAGGGTCCCCTCCCTGTATTTTGCTTACTCACAGCTCCCTGCACGTCCTCCAACATTCTCTGCTTTTGGAAAGGGTGCACTAGTCTGAGCAACCCTTTTCTTTCTGCTCGCAGTAAGACTTTGACCAGTGCCAGCAGCCCAAGGATGCCACTGTAGTGCCCCAACCCCAGTGCCAGGGAATGATCCTGCAATAAAAATGCAAACGCCAAGACTTCCCATTCCTTTTCCTTCCTACAGGCTGGATGTCTCTCACAAGAGGCAAACAACACCAGTTGTAACCAGAAATTCATCCCCAAAGGGCTGGAGCAGCCCATTCCCTCCTCAGCCTCAGGCACCGCCGGCTCATCACCATCACACTGTGAAGTTAAACTTCGCTGTATTTGCTGCTTACCTTGTTGGGCTTAAACACCCAGCAAAAACAAGTGTTATTAGGTCAGAAAGAAATTACAGAACAAAATACCCGGTTGCAATCAAAAATGATCCTAAAGTTGCAAAGGTGGAAAATAGAGGTGGGGAAAGCTGCACAAACCACTGCGGCTTTATCTATCGTTTTGTGATTAAACAGAATCGACTTGGCTGGAGACTTTCCCTGGGTCTTGAACATTAGAGAAATATTATTCTCAGAATTACCTGAAGTTTTATTTAATGCAATAAAAGCTCATTTTCAATGGGAATTAGTCCTGAAATAGATGACTATTAAGAAATGCTGGATGATGAATAGCTCAGCCCTCTGAACTAATGAACTCCCAAATACCTAGTGGTGAAGCGCAGGGGAGGGGTCTGTGCAGTGTTTGATGCCTTCCTGTCAGAGAGGTGGTTAACAGGACAAACAATTAAGAAAACGTCTAATTTAGCACTGAAATTAACGGAGTTTTCAAAATTTATACCAGCTAAGCAGCTATTCCTCTACCAGAGCTTTAGTATTTTCACAGATAGAGACTAAGCAAAGTTCCTTCCTTTTTCCAAGCTACTCAAAGGAGACAAGAAACTAAAACCAAACCAACAAACAGCCCCTAGTCCAGAATAAAACTCAGACCAAGCGAAAACCAGAGGTATTACCTCTCTTACAGGGTTTCACGGGGCTTATTCTACTAATAGATTCGTTAGTATCATTTAATGAGCCATTATTCCCCTCCAGCCTTAACCAAAGGGGGATCCTGCTAATTTTAAGAAATGGCATCAACTCTTTCTCAGTTTATTTCCTCACAATCCATGGCACATTTTAATAAAGTGAAGGAATTTGGGGCAAACAAAGGAGAGCAGCTGGAGCTGGGGTCTCGGAGGCACCCCTCACGCCCCCTGTAAAACACCTCTTTGCAACAAGAGAACAGAAAAAGAAAATGATAAATCGGTAAAACAAACTCAGTCGCAATGGGATCAGACTCTACCCCTGCAAAGACAACAGAAAACCTCCAATTCCCATCAGAAGGCTCCAAGCTGAAGGCAGAAAACAAAAGGACTGAAGGAGATAATCTGCATTTCTGGCATTTATAATCTTCAGCAAACCTCACCCAAAACCTGGTCAGGGAAACTGAGGTTTCCAAGGAAAAGCTCCACCAGGTTGGCAACCAGGAACATCTGAGTGCTTCCTCAGAAGCTCTTGCTAACAAATTAAGGGGCAAGTTCATTTAGAATTAATTTGTTTCTTTGCAATTTCATTTAACTCTGCAATGGTTCTCAGCACACACACCTCCCAGCAGCAGCCAGGGCAGCTCTTTAACAAGTTCTCTTGAATATTTCTCAATAGAAGAGGAATAATTAACCCAATTTCCAGCAAAAGCAGGTACAGGGGAGAGGAAACGAAACAGCCTTCCTGTGTGGAGCTGCAGTTTTGGGTAGTTTGACCCAGAATCGGCACGTTTGGTCCTCCTGGAGCATCCCTTCCCGCTCCTGCTCGGAACTGACGGGCCAAGCAGAAATTCGGAGACCCAAACTAGACGTGAAGCAGAAAGAACCAAACCTAGGAAGGCAGCTCCTGTCTGCTGGGTAAACGCCACCTCTTGCGAGGTTGTCCTTTTTAGCTGTCTATATAAATAAAAAGGCTCCCCCTCGTCTCCATTTTTTTCCACCGAGCAGCCTGTGTTCATTGTAGCAGTAAATGGAGTTCTTTAAAAAGGTGTACGGGAGCTCTCAGTGTTACAGCTGCGACGCTGACGGTCTCCATAGATCACACGGCAACACAATGCGGTGTGAATGCAGGGCCTGATCCTGCTCTCGCACCCGCAGGGCTGCAAAAAGCTCTGGGAACCCCAATGTGGAGGAGACGAATACACCCCAAGAGCCTTGGGGAGCCGCAGTGCCCAGAGAGGGACTCGGCTGCTGTGTTCCCTGCATCCTTGAGCTCCTTTATGATTAGGCACCAGCTTTTCCAGCCTGGTCCCCGATCTCCAGCACATGGCAGCATCCTCTGGCCACAGTGGGGATCAGTCCTGTGGCACATACTTGCTGCCTGATTTTTGGTGGGTTTCAATGGAGATTTGGGGTTTTTTCCCTTTTAGGAGGTTTCATAGTCATTTNAATCTCCAGCACGTGGCAGCATCCTCTGGTCACGGTGGGGACCAGTCCTGCGGCACATACTCGCTGCCTGCTTTTTGGTGGGTTTCAATGAAGGTTTGGGGTTTTTTTTATTTTAGGAGGTTTCATAGTCATTTAGAATCATAGAATCACCAGGTTGGAAAAGACCCACTGGATCATCGAGTCCAACCATTCCCATCAAACACTAAACCAGACGGGCAAAGTTGGACTGGGATGGGAATTTCCAAACCCAGCGTGGCTGCATCCTGAACCCCAGGGCAACCAGCTCAGCCCCAGCAGCTCTCACCCAGCACCCTGTGGCCACCGCAGCCCTTCACCAGGGGTGTGTTGAGCCCTCATACACTCATTGCACATCACCCCATAACCACCCTGCAGCAGGAAAAATCAAAGCAGGTTTCCTGGCGTGCTCCCCAGGTAACTTTTGCTGCCACTGGACCTCGATACTTGTGGTTCCCCCTTCTGCTTCCCATCATTTTGTCCTTCTGGGAGACTGCAGGGACCCAGGAATCACCCGTGGGTGCCCACGCGTGCCCATGCCTAATATCAGAGCTCCATCTAGTGCTGCGCAACCCCTCCCGTCGCCAGCCTGGCCTGCAAGGGGGGAAGGGGGAAAAAAGGGAAAGGAAAAAAATTAAAACATATTAAAGGTGTTAATAAGTGACTTATTTAAACGGAGTATCACATATTGAACATTAATCACCTTGCAGTAAAAGTGTAATTAAGGAGTCACTCTGCCTTCTGGGGAAGGCTCGCTCGGAAGGCGAGAGAAAATGGTCTCTTTATTAACACAAATTATTTTATTTGGCTAAAGGTAATAATTCTAAGTGAGGTCAACGGGACTCGCGTACACGCGAACGGTGCCGGGTCCCGGCCAGCGTTTCCATGGCGACTGAGCCAAGTTCATCCTCCGCGGTAATGGCTTTGCTCTCCCACCACCGCTTGGGATTGTTTCTTGGGAAAAAACAGCCTTCAATCTGTCAGCAGCATCTCCTCACCACACCCCACTGGGGACTGCGCAGGAGAAAACCACCCCCTCGGGCCTTTGGAGGTGTTTGGAGCAGAAGTGTTGTGTTCAAAGGGTGGTGGCAGCACCATCCCCCCCAGCGCTCGGTGCCAGGGCATGTGGCACAGCACCCGTCAAATATTCTCCATGGCGTTCAACAAGCAGGACCAGCAAATTTTATTTGGTTTCATATTCCTAGCACAGCTACAGCCTGAGATGGTTGTAGGATGGTCACAGCGTCACATCCATCCTGGCCCTGTACGGCTGAGCCATGGGAAGTTTCCCTATCACCTTCCCACGGGGCAGTCAGGGCTTTGCAGGGGCGACAAACTACAAAACCTACAAGGAAATCTGTGCCCGGGAGGTGCCCCTAGATGTTTTCCAAGAAGAAATCCATTTTCTCCCTCCTCCGGTGCAGCTCTAGCTAAGGCATTTGGCATCCTCGTGGGCACCAAGTTGCAGCAAGTCATTTACCCGTGAGCGCTTCCAGGCTTCTACAGCACTGAGTGCCCATTGTGAATGGGAAAGAGCAGCATATTTTAAAAAATATCTAAATTCATAAAATTGAACTCTAATAAATGTACTAGTAAAAATCAGAGAGAGTTTGGGCTGTAAAAACCCGTTTTCCTGAGCACATTCCTACGCTCGGAGAACTCGTGTTATTCTGTCTCCAGCAGATTATTGTCTGAACACAGTGGTGATTTATCTGTCTCCCATGTCATGTCATCCGTTTATGTACAGTATTATATGTAGAGTACAGCATTAACATTTTACTATTATTCTTACCTTTCAATGCAAAAAGATAAGAGTGTAAATCTGGGAGACGAGGGATGTGTCAACAGAGCTGAGCCGGCGCTCCCAGGGCGCGGGGGGCTGCTCCTCCTCCCTTGCTGCACCTAACCTTGGCTCCTAGGAGAACCATTCCCAGCCCTGTGACCGTCACGGGGACACTGCTGTCACCAAAAATTGGCTTTACCCAGCACCCACTCGCCAGCCCTCCCAATAAAACAAACCTAACGCGAACATCCCTTCCCAACACCGAGCGCCCTCCCGTGAGGCTGTGAACATAAACCACCTCCCGGCCACACCAGACGGAGCAACAAACAGCCTGTTCACAACTTACGGCCGGGCCCGCGTAACTTATTAACACCTAGTCAAGATTAATCAAGCAGAGGAAGCTAAAGCAGGTCCCTAATTAGTTACTGATGATAACTATATTTGTCATCCTCTCACAATTAGCCTGCTGTACATTTTGGAGCCTAATTGCACCTTGTTCTTCATTTAAATGTCATCATGTGCATATATTCTCCTCGTTCTTCAGTAAATTTGAGAAAAATTTGACATTAAATATAGATTATCTTTAGATTTTCATAATTAACACAACTGAACTCTCTTCGGCCTAAATACATCTCCTCACGCTATAAATCTGGCTCTTTTCTTGGAAGTGGGTACTTCCCAGCGCACCACGGACGTGGTTTTGCATCCCCTGACACTGGTGACACTGGGGCCATTGTCAGGATGTGGTTTCAAGCTCCCACAGAAGGGCAGGATGGGACAATTTTTGTTTTCTCTCTCTTTTGGATTTTTTTAAATGAATTTTCATAGCTGATAAGGTTTTTAGCAGTCTGATTTGCAAATGCTGGGTCAGATTATACCCAAGGAAATGCTGAGGGGCAGCCCTGCTCAGCCCTCGTTGTGCTGCATCACCCTTAGGATAAGGCAGGTCTGTTGCTCCACATGGGTCGCATCCAGTTCCCGTGAATCCAGATTAGAGGATATTCAATATATTGATGCACAAGAGAAAGCTCTGACCAAAGCTGCTGCCCAGTGACCTGTGCCTCTGCATCCCGCTGCCTTTAACCCTTCAGACACTGCACAGAGCTCTCCGGGGCTCAGCACCTCCAGCCCCCACTGCCACCCAGCAAAGTTTTCACTGGGGCTGGGGACATCCAGCCACGTCACTCGCCCCACCTGTTTGGTAACCTGGGGTATCAGCCCCAACTCCCTGCATCCCATGGCAGCTCAAGGCAAGTGAGACCTGGAGAACGACTGATGATGAGCTATTCCCCACTGTTACCACAGAATTCAAAGCCCTGAGTGAGAATGGAGCCTCCTAACCAATGCTTCAGGGTCAGACCTGCACCGAGCCATCACTGCAAGGGAACGACGCCAAAGCAATGGCCCTCGTGCCAAATGGAGCTCCAAGGCGAGCTGGGATGGGGCTCTGCCCCCACTGCTGAAGCTCCAGCCCCCACATCCCACTCAGCAAGCTCCCCCCAGATGATGCTGGCATCCCAGGACAAGGACATCCACCGCATACAGGCACACAGGAGCTGCTCCACAGCCAATACTCAGCTCACATGGATTGGTGGCAGAACCTGGGACCAGCACAAGCCCTCTGCTGCCCACCCCAACCCCCCCATGCCTGTCAGGGCAGCTGGATATAGTCCACGGGATGCTCAGTGAGCTGGAGACAATGTTGACAGCCAGCAGCTCTGCCCACAGCCTCAGCCACAATGATGCTGGCACTGAAAATGACGTTCAGGCTTACAAAGAAGAGGAGAGGAAGGGGAAAAGCAATGAAGGAAGCTGCATGGTCCTACCTGTCCCTTAAGAAGAGGCGCAGGACTCAGATCATCCCTATCATCTACGAAGAGTGAAAACCCCACTCTGGGCTCTGCGTTTCCTAACAGCTCCAGGGCTCGCCAGGTCCAGCTCAGGGACTGCAGCCGCTCGCTTCCCCAGGAGAAGACTGCTGCGGCGGGAGAGGACGGGGGAAGGAGAGGAGAAAGGAAAAGTGGGAAAAAAAATTAAAAAAAAAATCCAGGAGTCGTCAAAAAAGTGTATTAGAAGCAAATTTGGAAAGAAATCAATGACATGTAATTAGATTTGATTTTTCTTTACGTTTTGTTTGGCTGGGGGTTATGTATAGACTGTCTATATGAACAGAGCAGAGAGATTAAAGCGCAGAGAACAGGTGCCGGATCACGAGCCGGTGGCCACCAAAGCATGACAGCTCCATCACTGCTGTCAGGAGGCACAGCAAAATAAACATATAAATAAATAAAGGGGAAACCATGCAGGGAGGAGACAGATATTTGCTTATTTACTATTTTAGCTGCTGCTCCCCATACCCGCGCACAAACCTGTCCAGTCAGCAGGAAAGGGATGTGCAGGGAATGCAGCTGTGTCCGACGTCCGCCCACAGCTCAGGCTTCACTCATCCCTTCTCGGCACTGGAGGGGACCCAGATGAGTCCTGCCCTGTACGGAGGAGCACACAGAACAATAGCCATGTCCTTAAAACACGTGAAGGGACCCCTGTGTCACCACTGGCAGGGATGCTCCTACACCCCTCCAGCCTTCCTGCTCTGGACATTGGGGAAAGCTTGAAACGGGGAGCGTGGTTGCTGAGAAAAGAAACCTCTTGCACCAATTGATGCTGCTTCTCCAGACAGTATCAGCACACACCTTTATCCCCATAGTCATTTCTGTTTGAGGTTCCTCTCTTCTGAATGGGATTGATCCATACGGTGTTTGGAAAGCAAAGCCAACTCCCTGCCTGCCGTGGCATGAGCTGCAAGGGGACGCCGGTGTATGTTGTTATTCCTTAGGAAAACACAGGGCTGGAAACACGCCTCCTGCACACAGGGCACAATTTGATAAACCCAAACTGGCAGTGAATCTCAGCCCTCTCCACACCCAGCAGCACCAAGAAAAAAAGCTGCTTTTCCTTTTTTGTTAAACCTGCTTCCTAAGGAATCACCCTCCCAAGGAGTCCAACTCCACACGGCAGCGTTTGCCAGCCAAAACTTGGGAAACAGGAGCAGTTTGCAGGGAAAGAGGATGGAAACCTCCGAGGGGGCTGGAGGGCTCTGGTGGGAACACGTATGCAGAGGCTTGAATGCTTTTGTGTGCACATATATGCATGCACATCAGTGTGTGTCTACACATATATAAATATATATCTACCCTCTGCGTGGCTTTTATTGTTGAGTTTCTAACTGTCACTCATCATCCTAGGAAGTTCTGAGCTTTTGTTTTTACCCTTTAACCTTGAAAATTAACCTAAAACACAGGGCGCTGTACACATGACTTACTCAAACAAATTGCATCCTTAATTATGAACACCCTCCGCTCCTCGGTGCTCCAGGCCACGCTGCCCCAGCGGACACCCCCCTCCTGATGAGTGGTTATTGAACATGCGAACAACAATCAACACTAATTAAATACTCAGCTGTTGAGAGGAGACAATGTTTATCAAAAAATGCAAGAGGAGGGGAGCGCATCTTCTGTTTTCTATAATTAGTTAGCAATATTCCCCAGGCGGTCTTGGAAATCGAACTTGGGTTTGCTCACATCTGTTTGGCACAGGCAGACAAAGGCCACGGCGGTCCCACCCCCTCCCGGACCCCCCCGTACACCCTGCAGCTCACAGGGTGCAGCTCATGCACGGTGCCACGGCAGCATCCCCAGCCAGAGGTGCAGGAACATCTGCCCTCCTCATTCCCATGGGATGAAGGTGTTCAAGGGGAAGGAGCCACTGGAGCAGCTCTGGGCTGCAAAGATCCCATCTCAGGCAACCACAAGAACTCAGGCAGGCAGAATCATGCCAGCACCTCGTCCCCCCACAGCCAAACCTGCAAGTGTGGGACCTACCAGGCTCGCAGAGACGAGGGAAAGGAAAGGGTGAGGGCACAAGGTGTCTATGCTTTCCTTCACACCCAGTTTCAACCAAACCCCTCAGCAGCAGGAAAATAATTTGAATGCAAATTTATACCTTTTTCATTCTTTACTTTAATTCTTTAGTGGTTTCCAGCCAGGGAAGGGGCAGGACGAAGCTTTTAATTTCCCTCTGTCTCACGTTATTACTGGCTTAAAGATCTACTCAGCAGCAGAGGACAAGAGTTAAAATTTCCCTGAAGGAGGGGAAATAAGGCGATTAGTGATCGCCAGGGTTTGAATACTGAAGCCTGGGACAGCTCCCGATAAGAAAACGCTGGTTTCATAGTTTATACACGAATGAAGAACAACAGGGACAGAAAACCTCTCCATCATACTCCACGCTCTGATATTTATCCAAGGGTTGATGAACAGTCCCTGGCCTGAAGACCCACACTGACTTCCTACACGCTGCTGGCAGTACCAGCAAGGCTCGTAGTGAAACTAGGTTTGCTAAAACATTCTCAGGTGATGCTCTGAAGTTACTGAGCTGGCCAGCGCAGTGCTGCGAGCCCTTTCCTAGAGAAACCACTCGACCTGTACAACAGGCTCCCTGCCATCACTTGCAGGCATCCCCCTCCACGCAGTCACTCCTCCACTACACATCCAGACCGACACCAGTGCCTTTCTGTAGCCTATTCCACTACATTAACAGTTCATCTTTCCAAATGCTGTACATAATTCAATATTAATGAATATTCCCCATGCAGCCATGTCCCCAGCAGGGCAGTCGCGTCCCCCGTGCCGGGAGGATGCTCCAGCGATGCTTGGCTCCAGGTCCAGCGGGAGCACGAGCCCTGGGGATGCCCCCACCGCAGCCCCCTCCGCTCCCTGCCAGCAGCCGTTGCTTCCCAGCCCTGGCCCCGCTCACTCACTTTGATCCATCAATACTGGGTGCAGTGGCTGGGAAGGGCAGGCAGAGCCCCATCCCCGATCGATAGGCACAGCTGCCGGCCCCATGGGTGCTGCACTTGTTGAGCGAAGCTGTGGTGGAAGAAAAAGAAACCACATTTAATACATTCCTCCCCCATGAAAAGCCAAACTTAGACGTGTAGAAGCAAGCAGGGAGGCAGCAACATCTTTTAGTGTCTCGCAGAGGGTGAATAACAGCAGGGAAAGCAAGTGCCCAGGACCAGGGATAAGTGCTTTGCAATGCAAGCCTGTCCTGCAGCACATCCCTATCGCTGCTCTCAGCCTTCATCTGCTGCTCCCGACACTGCGAATGACACCCAAGCTTCAATACACTGGGAAAAAAAAACAAAACAGAATAAAGTTCAGCACAGCTCGGTGGTCCCAGTCTTGTGCATGTGTGGGTGACAAGGGCTTTGCCAGCTCCTTCTGTCCCCACTTGCTCTAATCACCGAGGGAAAGCTCGCTGGGGATCAGCACACGGCTTCTCTTGGCAAGTTTGAAGGTTACAATAAAGAGTAAATGATACCATCATGATATTTTTCATCCCAGGGATCTTAAACCATTTTTATTAAGATCAAGATTAATCCCTGCTGCCTCCCTACAAGACAGACAAGGACTGGTACCCTCCACTCACAGATGGGACGTGACTGTGGATGGGAAGAGGGGTGAAACCAGAGCAGAAGCTGCCACTGTTGCAGATGCACTTTCCAACTCACTCGGCTCATGGCATCAAGCACTACGGGTTTATATAAGCAAAGTCTGAAATCAGTACATTGCCCTCACACTCCACTGTGATCTACCCTAAATACCTACAATATTTCTAGTAGTAAACAATCTCCAAGACTCATTTCTTAGAGCAGCAGCAGATGGTCAAGAGCATTTCCTGAAATTGAATATTATAATGAATTTAGGATCGAAAAAATTTACATAATAATCTGTTTTAGATTCTGATAGTGAAGAAACCTACACAGAAACTGCTTCTTTTCAGCTATTTGAATTAAAGTATAAATCTTCAAGTACTTTAATTATAAACAAACTCTCTGCTACTCCAGATCCATGAAAGAAATTGAAAAATTAACTACCCAGCGAGGCTCAAGGCCACATGTCAGGCTTAATTCATTGGTGAGTTTACCTCTCACGACCCGGCGGCTGGGCTTACGCGGTGGTGGCTGGAACAGGATGCTCGGGGCTCGGGACTCAAGCTCAGCTGGGGTCTTGCCTGTTGCACCAGAGTTGACTTGGAATCTGGCTGATTCTGTCAAGCCCCCATCAAGGTGCATGCCTAGTGCAATCCCATGACACCGTGGCTCAGACTGGAAACCTGCAGAGCTGCTCAGAGAAGGCAAGAGCCCTACGACTGGGGCAGTATCACAGCTTTTGAGCTCTTCACCCCAGGTCTGTACCCACAGTCAGGGATGGGGATGGAGATCGGGGTGGAGAAGATGGGTGGGGTGAAATGAGAAGGGAAGGAAGGAATGAGGCAGGAAGGGACAAGACCACACAATGTTCAGCTCCTCAAGAAGAATCTTCCTCCAGAACAGGCACAAAGCCCCTCTCACGCGCTTGCTGGGAATGAGGGTCCCACGGTGCCTCCTCCCACCATGTCTGGGATGCCCGTGGTGATGCAGCAGACACTGCAATGAGGCTGTGGAGCCCCTCTCGGGGTCATTTCCCCACCACAGCACCCAGCACAACCCCCAGGAAAACCAGCCCTGTGCAAAGCGAAGCCCTAGGATGGCGATGTTGGGCTGCAAGGAACCCGACAAAGTCACAGCCAGCAGTGGGGCTCCAGCAGAGATGCCTCCACCCTCCCGTGGCTGCTGGACCACAGGAAAATTCCACTTCCCACCCTCGTGCTGGGAGATGCAGAGGGCCTTCCCTTTTAGAAAAGCAAATATTTAGTCTAGATAAAAAACCCCAAGAGCGTTTTCCCCAGGTAATACTAGTAACTAAAATAATCACATTCACTTTGCTGGTTTAATTTTATATTTCCATTTCTACCTTATCTTTTTCCTGCAAGCATCATTAAACCACACCATAACAAAAATACATGAACTGTTATTCTTTCAAGAGAAGCCATAAACCACCTCAAAGCTTTTCAAGTTTATTCTTATCTCGTACATCTTCCTCTGGCTCTTTTTATTTTTTCTTCCCTTCATGCATTTCAGAAAGGTAGTTTTCCCTAATGTTAAGAATAGTTGCATTGAAAATGAGATGCTGCCTCCGAAAAACCCCTCTGGAGGATTAAATAAGTAAAATACAGCCAGAAAATAAACTGGAACCTCATTAAAATAATTTTGCAAGAAGAAATCCTACTTTACAATAGGTTTTCAATATCACTTAGAAAATTCTTGGAGTCGTATATATATATGTTCTTAATTCAGGACCTTCCATTAAAAAAGACATTACAGAGGGAACCAAAAGGCCATTTAGAACCCTTGTTTATATAAAAATGCATGTTAGGCACAGATGCAATCTCCAGCAAAAGACCTGTGCTGTGCTTTGAGCAAGCTCTGCTTTGCTGAAAGGTGCTAATGAGGGTTGGCAAAGCTGCGAAGGCGCCGCCAGACACCACCACCTCATTTATTCTGCTGGGTGAAACCCTCGCGTATCGCTCTTGCATGCCCTTCATTTCGAACTGTTCCCCTGCCTGCGATTCCCCAACAGCACCACTGAGGAGTAAAGGGGGGATTCACTCAAGCTCTGCTCCAGTTTTATGACACCCACTTGCTCCATCCTCAGCAGGCTGGGATGGGGCCGTGCAAGCAGCGTGGTCCAGGGCTGCAAAACTGCCTGACTCGTCCCAGCTGCTGCTCATGGGATGGAGCTTACAGAATCACAGAATCACCGGGTTGGAAGAGACCCACTGGATCATCGAGTCCAACCACTCCCACAAAACACTAAACCATGTCCCTCAGGACCCCGTCCACCCGTAACTTAAACACCTCCAGGGAAGGCGAATCAACCACCTCCCTGGGCAGCATATTCCAGTGCCTAATGACCCTTTCCGTAAAAAACTTCTTCCTAATCTCCAACCTAAACCTCCCCTGGCGGAGCTTGAGGCCATTCCCCCTCGTCCTGTCCCCTGTCACTTGGGAGAAGAGCCCAGCTCCCTCCTCTCCACAACCTCCCTTCAGGTAGTTGTAGAGAGCAATGAGGTCTCCCCTCAGCCTCCTCTTCTCCAGGCTAAACAGCCCCAGCTCTCTCAGCCGCTCCTCATCAGGCCTGTTCTTGAGCCCCTTCACCAGTTTCATTGCTCTTCTCTGGACACTCTCCAGACCGTCAACATCCTTCTTGTGCTGAGGGGCCCAGAACTGGACACAGGATTCGAGGAGCGGTCTCACCAGTGCCGAGCACAGAGGGAGAAGAACCTCCCTGGACCTGCTGGTCACACCATGCCAGGAATGATCCCAAAAGGAAAAGGGGTAATTGCTCTTGCTACACCACATACCTTTAATGTATGATACTATCCCATACCTCATCATAAGCATGTACAAGGACTGCAGCACTAGTGGGACACCCTCCACCCTGCATCAACTGCAGTGCTGCTCCACCATCCACCTCTTCTTCTCACCCCAGGACATCCTCATCACTATTTTCTCTCCCACCTACCCCAACACCACACGGGAAAAGGGGATTTTTCCCAAAGCACTGGCACCTCAAGGAAGGTGAGCTGGGATTTCTTCTGAAGGAGGAGCTGCGGTAGTTGCCCCCATAATTAATTAACCACTGGGATAGTGCTAATGGTTTATATAAGCATAGAAGCTTGGATCTGAGACCCTCCAAGCCCTCAGCAGTGCTGGTGATCCTGAGGTGCCCCACAGGGCTGAGCGTGTCCCCTCTGCCTGCTTCCCATGGGTAGGTTGGTGCTGGGACATTTCATTAACACCACATCAGGATCCAGAACCCACAGGATCAAGTGGCCTTTTTATCTGCTGTACACAACCTTTCAGAGGCAGCTTTATAAAGCATTAAGAAAGAACATTTATACCCAACTGCAGCCACCACAGCTTCCTCCCGTGTCCACAGCCACAAAACAGGACCTGGGAGGATCAGGCCAGATCCGTGGGATGCACAGGATGCTCAGATCTTCAGAGAAAACAGCTGAGCTGCTGCTTCCCAAGCACAGGGGAAACACTGCTGAGTTCGCAGCTTCTAGAACAGGCCAGCAAGGAAAAAAATTGGCAGGTTTAACTTTGCATCAATTCCCAGCATATTGTTACACTTTTAAAGTATATAAAACTATTGATCATAAGCCAGGCAATTACTCCTGCTCATATTTAAAGCCACGAGGCAGGCATTAAGGAGTCCTCACTGAACCCGCACGGTTGTTCCTCAAGAGGCACAAATCCTTCCATCCAGGGAAAAATGCCACGAGCAGAGGCTCCTCAAACATGAGTCCATGAGTATCTGGGGGGCTGGAGGTGCCTAAACCAGAGTGATGGTTCAATCATGAAAATTCCCCAGATGGGGACAGTTTTGGACATCGTACTAACAAATACAGGCAACCCAAGGATGTACGCTCAGCATATCAAGAAATGCTTTATCTCCAGAGGTTTCAAAAGCCATTGTAAGAGTAATTACTGTCCCCAGTCCCACTGAAAACACATGAACTTCTTCAGCTATCTCCAAACCTCCATCATTTTGAGTTCGGCCTCAAAACAACTGTAATAACCCTGAGACTGAAGCCCAAGAGAGCTTAAAGCATCTTCCCTTGAAGCAAAATAACCCCTTAACCTCTCAGTCAGAGCCCCACCCGTCGTTAGGACAATATCAGTGCAAAATCCAAGCCACGCAGGCGTGACGCGTGCCACAGCCACTGCAGAAATGCTTCTGCGGTGACCAAACCTGATTGGATACGATATTTGGGTAGCAAGTTTAGTAGAGAATAAATATCACACTTCAATTTCATGGTAACTTAGGAGGGTTTACTGGCAAATACCATGGCTTTTACATGGTTCTACCAATTACCAAGCAATTACACGTAACCTAGATCTGGAGGACATACAGTAGAGAGATAATGTATTCCTCTCTGTATTAAGAAGAAAAAGGCAGTTAATAGAAAACACTCTTTTTTTTATATATCATAAGCCCCCTCCACAATATTCCTGGGTGACGTTATTAAAACCCCACATCAATATCAAAACGAAAGCAAAGACTGTCATCCCATTAACACATCAGTTGTGGGATGATCAATAAAAATTTACTTTAAACTGCGCCATATGTCGCTCCCCACAAAGTTTTATTCTTCAGATTCATCAGCTTGTACCTCAACCCCCGTCCAATTAAATCCCATTTAGCAGCACTGACCTTTTGATTTGAACTTGTCATTCCTACAGCTGCTTTGGAGTTTTAACAGCACTTTTAAATTATGAAAAAAAAAAAAAAAAAAAGGTCTGTGAGTTAATAGTGGGGTACGGGGAGCCCTCCGCCGGGAAATCCCTCCCGCGCTGATGCCAGCAGCACAGCTCCCACACTGAAACAGGGAGGGGAGGGAAAAAAAGAGGGGAGGGGGGGGGATAAAAGTGTGCCGGCACATTTTAACATGTTGTAGCATATTTGTAAACATCGTTAATCACGGATTAGCAGATGGTAATGTTAATTGCACCTGTGGAAGTAACAAGACCTCAAGGTTGATTACATTTACAAACGCGGATCGGAGCTGCGGTGCAGAGAGGATTCCCCATCGCCAGCGAGGACGGTGCCCCTTGGGCTGTGTCTCCAACACCAGCCACCCCACGTCGTTCCCTTCAGCCTTGGTACCACAAACAAAGCTGATATTCTCTGTCCCAAAGTCCTTCCAGTCTTAGGAAAAGTGATAGGGACCCAGTGATGGATTTGATGGAACAGGCTTGTTTTCAGTCAAGTCAATAATCTGTGCACAGAAGCAAAATTTGGGGCATCAACTGGGCTGATCTCACAGCCAGTTCTCCCTGGGGTTGATTTTGGAGGATGAAAAGCTCTGTGTTCGCCCTCATCTGGGGATAAAAAGGGCAAGGCGTGGAGCACATCATCTGAACCAGGAAGGACAAATATTTTGCCGCTGTGCTTAGAGACGCTTTGATTATTGAGAAATCATTTTGGAAGGACAATTACTAAATTTTAAAATCAATTTGATAAATAAGCTTCTAAAAGGAATCCATGGCAAGCAGCAGAGAGGGAAGAATTGACTTTCAAATTACACACACACACACTTTATTCATATCTAAATATCAAAGAGACTGTGTGTACAAACAGAAGTAATCAGGAAGCATGTTTTGATCTTGCTGATGTACACAAAAAATGGCAATTAATGTCCCCCTTTATGATGTAAAGCCAGGAGTTTTTTACAGTTACATTACAAGGGCGATTATAGTCGAGCTTAAGGCTAAAAATAATGAAAGACTATAAAAACTACATTTTAACATTTAAAAATATCCAGGAAATTAACTGGAGAAGCAG
Organism: Piaya cayana; assembly: GCA_013389865.1. Lineage (NCBI taxonomy): Eukaryota > Metazoa > Chordata > Aves > Cuculiformes > Coccyzidae > Piaya > Piaya cayana. Next base: position 257,104 of record WAAB01000847.1, read on the forward strand.
GCAATGATCCAATTAATGGGTTGCATTTATTAGATTGGGGCAAAGCGCACAGCTCAAAGCTCCATCTCCAAAGGTGTGAGCGTGCAGAGGTCCCCGTGCTCCTCGCAGGTCTCAGCCCACAGCAGAAGAAGAAAGCACTGACCATGGCAGATACAGCCCAAAGCCGGCCTGGTGACAGCAGAGGAGCAACCCAGTGAAATAAAGCAGAGCCAAAAGTTACCACAGAGGGAAACAGGCTAAACGTGAAGAGCAGAGCCATCCAGAGTGGGATTTACTGCACACACAAAAGGCTGTATTGCAGCTCTCAAGCAAAAAAATCTGAGCTGCAGCCCTAGTTACCAGTGCAAATTCCTGCCTCTTAAAATTCAAGCCTCATGCAACTCCCAGAAAGCCTTGTCTGACACCGCAGCGCCAAATCAAGGCGCTCTGTGGATACGTTGGCTGTGTGGGGAAATTCGCAGGGGAGTGCAGAGGCTGCTGGACTGATGGACAAGAGACTGTAAGAACTTGGATCTACCGCACTCACCCTGTTGGCAGAGCTGCTGTGGGCACTGAGGTTTCAAAGCTTTTTGGGAGCCTTCCAGAAGTAAAGTAGCTGCTCCATATCCTTACTCACCCACCTCCTCGTGAGACTGGGGGAGGGAGCACAGCTACACACAGTCTGATGGCTCCAAGCTCCCCAAACACAGGCAAACTCAGTGAAGTGCCTCCTCTGCTGAAGTGCTGCTTTAAAGAAGAAAGAAAGAAGAAAAAAAAAAGTAAAAACTGCAGTTTCTATGAAATTGGAGAAATATACTTACCTTTAGGTCAAAACTAAACAAATGGCTTTCTCCTCATTCCCGCTGCTCCAAAGGAAGGATTCAGTCAGCCCCAAGCGCTTAATCTTTCCTCTGAAAAAGGAGCAAATCTGAGACACGGGCACCCTCTGCTGGGTCACCCCCTGCTGCAGGAGCAGCGCTGCCTCCCAGGGAGGGGTCCTGCAGACACCCTGGCCCAGGGCCTTTTTATTTCAGCATTACAATCACAGACACATTCAACTCACGCTCTGCAAGTGCTGCACACCTGCCCAAGAGCCATCGCCCCAGCAAGGCACCAGGGAGACACTATTCAGTGACCAGCTCATCTTCAGACCCAGGTGCCACAGCCCTGCTCACACTACAGCTGTGGTTTGGGGCTAACTGGGTCTTGTCCTAATCCAAAGGAGAGAACAGAAGGGCTTGCACAGCTCAGGATACGTGCTGCCATGGCAGCTCCGTGTCCCGTCCCCCGTCCCAGGCACCTGGTGTCCCCACTGCTGCACCCACTGGCCGGTCCCTAGCAGGGACACATCTGAAAAACCTCCACATCCACAGATGGGTTTACAGACTTCATTTAGCTCAAAGGAAAGTCCTAATTAGTCACCCTGAGTGATTTACTTGTTCATTTGGAAGGGGGGGAGGGAGGAGACTAAGCTGAATTGTTTGAAATTATCCCTAAAGGGCACTGTAAATTAAGTGTTAATGAGGAATCCTATGCAAAGGGCCACAGTAGCTAAATAAAATAATTAAGGTGCTAAGTGATAACATTCATTTGGTTCTCAATAACTTAGCCAGCCTGGGTTTCAACCAGGATATCTGCAAATGAAGCCACCTTCACCACCCTCTCTATGCCATCAGTGGGGAGAGTGGCGCTGGGGTAGCTCAGCATCCAGTAGGATCAGGCCCACCACGGAAAAGAAACTTCCCTGGAAGAAAAGAACAAGCTTCCACTTCCCCTTCCCACCTGATGGAAGCACTGTGTTCCACTAATCACACTCCGGATTTATATATGACACAAAAGGACCGATTTAAGCCTTTACAGAGCTTTTATTTCAATTGGCTGCATTTTTCCCCACTAAATCCGTTTTCTAACAGCTCACGTCCATCCTTCAGCAGGGCTGCAGACCTGGTTTACAACCAAATACATCATCATGTGTTTTCAGACATTCAAGAAGTAACATGCACAGAGAAATCGCCTCTTTGTGAAGAAATTGCTAGTGAGTAGTCCCAGATCATACCTGGTTCTCACCAGTGCCCTCCTGGCTGCTAAGCGAGTGGTGGGCTCAGACATGGAGCACAGGGTGGGGACAGGGCACGGATGCTCTCGATGATCCAGTGGGTCTCTTCCAACCTGGTGATTCTATGATTCTCAGTGGCAGCCCTGTCTGTCACCTACAGCCTGGATCCTCCACAGCACAAGCAATGTACAAAGCCCCCATGCAACACGCGCAAGGCTCGCAGCCATCGCTGGGTATTTTACTGAAAAATTGAAGGATTTTGCTCTTCGTGTTTAAAACCTGGCTTTGTCCCCTTCCTTAAAGCCACTCCTCCAAAGTGCTGGTGGGAGGCGTTACCTAGTACATGTCTGATGTCAGTATCAAGCCAGGGTTCCTGTGGTATCGTACATCATCATAGATGCAGTTCAGGTCAATGAGGCACTCGCTGGAACTCACAGTGATAGTGAAGACCCTGGAAAAAGCAGCTTCCCTCACCAAGTGAAAAAAAAAGTTCAATCACCATGCTTCAGCTTTTGGCTGCAGATGGAGTGCAGAAGAATGCCTAGAGGAAAGTAAGAATAAATTTTCTAAAAATCACTTGAAAATCATTCCTCACACCTGCGTGTTTGTTTGACTTTTAAATAGACATATTGACTATGTCACCTTTGTAAATAAGAATTGTTTTTACCAGTAGCAACAGAGACGTTCAGCGACTCAATCCCAGGGTGAAGCGCTCTGCCAGGGGGTATGGCCAGCATCCGATGGCACAAGAGCTGCGTCTCTAGGGAAAGTCCATCTCCTTCACTGCCTGCAGAGCAAAGATACCGCTCAGGTCAGCTCACAGCTGCTGCCACATCCCTTTTACCCCACCCTGAGTACTGTTCCTGCCAATGCTCTGACACAACTACAGCCCTGCCCTAAGTTCACCAGCAATCTCACCAGCTCCCGCGCAGCAACAGCCAAGAACTACAAGAGACGAGCACCTTCCCTGCCTGGCCCACTCCAGCCTCCCCAGACGTGTTCTCCAGTACCTGAAGTGTTTTGGGGGAATACCTGTGCCACAAACCTGCATGCACTGTGTGGGACACAGAGCCTTGAATCCTGAGTGCAAAGATCCCCTGTGCAAGCAGCCACCGTGCCAGCAGACGGCTGCCCAGGTATGTGAGCTGCTGCCAGAGGGACAAGGCAGCAGGGGCCACAGGCCTGATCTGGTCCAGCAAATCCCACATTCCTATTGATAGTGACGGGCTCAGCCTTTTCAGCTCACAGTACCACCAGCTGGGTGCAACTTGTGAATGCAGACAGTTTAACCAGAAGCTTCAATTGATTAGTTGTTAAACCATCCAACAGCCCTGATATGTTTGGGCTGATACACTGGTGAAACAGAGTTGAAATCTATCCCAGGTCATTAGTAGTTGTTTGACTCACGCTGTCACAAAGGGAAATGGAAAGGGAGAGGCTTTAAACAATCCTGCGTGCAGACAAGTGAAAATGCAGAAGACCACAGACCTCCCAGCCCGCTCGGCTCCCCAAAGAATTCTTCCACGTTCATTATTTAGAGCTACACAGACAGCTACACGGCTGCAAGAATACCCAGCTCATTTCTACGATGTGCTCACCCTCTGACAAAGCAGGTTTAGCATGCTGGAAGCCAAACGTTCCCCATCAGTACCCCAACTCATCCCAGGACAGTGCTGCCGGGGCACACGCTGTCTATGAAGGGCTTCTGCACCTCTGCCTGCATGACCAGAGCTGTCCCCAAGCACTCGCTCGAGCTCACCTAAATTTAGACACTTACCTGCAGTTTTACAGCGTACATGGATGCTTTAGGCAGTCTGTGCCACTGGAGGCTCACTCTGCAAGGCAAATGAGCTCCCGGCTCAACGGAGTCGCCATAAAATTCTTTCCCTGTTTACAGCATCTCCCCATCAGGTCCTGTGCCCTGTCCCTGTGTACTGATCTGTGTGATGGCCCTCCGACTGCACTGAGTAGGTGAGTGCTCCCATTCCCATTGCACAGACTGGAAGCTCAGGCCTGGTCTCATGTTTCGCTGGCCTGATCTAACTGGCAAGATGCCTACTGTGCAAGCAAAAAGAACGCTCTGGAGAATGCATTTTACCTCACTTTCCCATATGAAATCTACCACTCTGGCAAAAGCATCCTTTGGCTGGGGTTAAGCGAACCTTCAAAAAACCAAAATCCTATCCCAATCATTATTTCCTTCATTGTTTAAAGACAGCAGCGCAGACAAGACCTGTCTTGAGTTATCCAAGTTCACACGGGAAGCCTGTGCAACACAAAGAATCAGAGCCAGGCCCTCCAGTGGCCTCGCCTGCCTCTTCACCATGATGCTACTTTTTTTGACATCCTACTTTTCCTGATTCAACACAGAAACATTTTACAACTTACAGGCACATTTGTCTCTTCAGCCTCTAAAACCACGCTCTCATGGGGCTCTTCAACGGGGACAGCAGCTATTGTCAGAGGTACAACAGCTCCTGGAGCAACTCTCTCCTCTCTCTGATAAGGGTCTTGCAATCCCTAATTTTGCTTCCAGCTTTTACGAAGTTTTTTATGCCTCTGGCTGTTTAAAATAATGAGGAAACATAAATTCAGGGCAAAAAGATTTGCACAGTGTAACACAAAGGAGGGAGTATTGACTGAATCAGACTAATTCCTAGTCTATCCTGGTGAACAAAACCCTTCCCACTTCAGTTCTTTGACTTTCATCTCTTAGCTTTTTCTCCTCACTGGAAGGTCTCAAAGATGAGAGTTAAAGCTTGGCTGAAATGACCAAGCAGGTTTCCTGCTACATTTACAACTAGCACCACTGTAACAACTGCAGTTGCCAGTGAAATAAGTTCAAAGCCAGGCAGAGACAAGCCATACTGGCCGTTCAGAGAAATAAGGCAAAATTCTCAACTCCACAAAACCACCAATTCCACAAGCAGTCTCAAAGCCCAGGCTAAAGACTGAAGGTGTAAGAACAAATCACCAAGAAACTCTTCTTGCTCAGACATCTAACTGCTCCCAGTCTGCTCCTGCTCACACAAGGCTCCCAGTTTTTAGGGCAGGCAGCCTGCCTGTCACCTTCGGCAACGACTCCGGTGCAGACAACATTAAGCTGGACTGCCCAAATCACTCTCTGCCAAGCCAGCGAGGATGCCAGGAGGGTGAATTCAAGTCTGCAAACACTTAACTTACAAGACAATCTGTGCAACGCTAGGAAGCTCGCTACTGTGCTACATTATCTCTGCTGCCTTCTGTTTGCGGCTGCAGGTACATATTCAGATCTAGGATGTTTCTTCAAGCAACCGCAGCATCAGATGACTGTAATGTTCCATTTTCTTTTCAGCGAAGAGTTAGTGCTCAGCAGAGAGTTGAAATCATTACTGCTGCAAGGTCCGGGAGCTCTCCTCATGCATCTACCAATCAGCCTCCAATCTCCCTTGACAAAAGGATATTTGGACTTTTTCCTGGAGAAATCTCTCATAACTCAAGGTAACGACACCACTGCCACTTTCATCCCCTTCCTTTCTCCTGGTGTTGTCGTTGTTTCTGGGATGCATTTCTTTGTGGTCCATCAGCAGCGCTGCCAGCCTCCCTACTCCCTTTATAATACAGCTCCACATATCTTGTAGAGATGCCAGATTTGTGGTGTTGTCTTGTCAGTATTTCTAGGAGCTCAATAAACATTTTAATTAAAGGAACGTCGTCTGAGCCAAGAAAACCGCAGCACAGGGCAGGATTACAGCCCCTTGATGGCTCATCTCCAGCACGACACTACTTCCAAGTGTAAAAGCTTAAACCAGCTCTTACGCCAGGTGTCACAAAGTGGGGGGGTTACAGTGCAACCACACAAAGGCACCTAGAGCAGCACTCCTGGGTGAATTTCTTTCTTTAGTTGCCCCAAGGCTGTTACTTCTCTTCTTTTCACCTTCTGGGAGGTTGCACAACTCCAGACTCTGCCTACAAAAGACACCATCCCTCACAAGTGTTCTCCACACTAATATGGGGTAGGAGCAGAGGCCCTAGAGGAATCACCCAGTTTAGGTGCTTGGGAAAGTCAGGAAAGTTTGTTGCAACAAAGTTTGTTGCTCAAATCAGCGCACAGGTCTGGCAGAGAGAACTACACTCACTCCTCCTGCCTTCTCCTAGGCGTGCAAAGGCAGCCACTGACCGGTCTCTGTGCCACAAAGTCCATCTTGTATTCAGACCAATCCCCAGCAACAGCCTCTCATGCTTTTTTCACACCTGTCACCCAGACCCTCTTCACGTTCTGAACTCCCTGTCCATCCACACAAACCGGTCTGTTCTTACAGTTCCTCCTGGGAGGCTTCCCAGCTCCCCCTCTTTTTCTGGATCCCCATTTAATTTGCAGCCGGATCATTCTGGTATGTCTCACTCAGCTTTTCTCTCCCAGACCAAAGTGTGAGGCAATGCGACAGACCTTCAGCTAGTTTGGGAGTGAAACAGCACCCTGAAGGCTCCCTCACGCATGCACTTTCAACAAGTCCAAAGCTCTGTGAATTGAAATACCTATTACTATAATAACAGGTTTATTCCACCGAAATTCCAAGCAACTGATGACAGGAACATTTTCCACATCCTCAGGACTGCTGACCGTTCCCACAACTTCCCAGCCTTCTGCAGCTCTAGCCTGGAAAGGGAAAGGAAACAAATGTTAAAGAATTGTCTGCTATTCAAGCTTAAACAGAAAATACAGGCATACAAAGACATTATCATTTATGGTTTTAGTTAAAAAAAATAGAAAAGCCAGTCAGATTGGCGTCCTTTGAATTTTTAACACCAAAACCCTCCTAGTACCAGCACACAAACCTCGATTTAAGGAAAAAAAAAAAAAAGTTAATTTTCCTTGTGGTGTTTATTCCAGTTCAACAAGCAAACAAACAGCAACTGAAAAGCATTTTTTTGTTATGCCTACAGAGCAGTTCTAGGGAGGTTTTTGCCAGGAAAGCACACAAAACCAGTAGTGTTAAAAACATTAGCATAAGGCTAATCCAGAGAGCAATGCGGTGGAAATTCTCAAGTGCAGGCTCAGCCATCAGAAGACCACAGTGATGTTCTCAGAGACAAGTGCACATTTCCAAACTCAGATGCCAAAAATCAGCTCATAGGAAAGACAGAGCACTCAACACTCAGTGCCTCACATAACCAAAGAATGAGCCTTCCCTCCCACACTCTAGTGAAAACAGCCTTAATTGTTTGTCTTGGAAATCCATTTTAGCAATAAAAGAGCTGCTGCCTCTTGCCAGCTTCATCTCCTGACAAACTAGCACTTTTTACATTCTGTTACAACCAACTTACAGCAGCCAGGCAACATCAGGGGTTAGGCCAGTGAATCCGTATCCAATTAAATGAACTGCTGCAATGGCTCGAGATGTTAATAATTCAAGCTTTGCAGTAACAAAGCGATTCTTCCAGCTGCTTCAGTTAAATATCAATGTATTTTATGTGCCTTTCACTTCACCATCATCCAGAGCTCCAGTTGCCATAGACCGACTGTACAGCTGGACAAGTGCTTTCTAGCATCAAGTGGGAAGAGTCCAGGCTGACCTCTGCTCAGCCTCCTCGCAGCGACCCCAGACTATGGTGAGCTCTTCCTCAAAAGGAAGACCCTCCATTCCCAGGATTCTGCAACCTCTGTCCTCCCACCCTGTCGGGGGATCCCACAAGAACAGGGGAAGGCATATAAAAGCCTGTGTCTCCCTGCTCCATGTGCCAGTCCCCAGCCCAGCTGGAGCACAGGGGACATCCATGAGGAGTCAGAGCAATCACAAGGTGCTGTCACAGGGGATGGACGCAGTCTGCCAATTCAAAGCAACGTGCCTGCGTTTGTACCACTTTAGAACATGTTTTTGCACGTGCATTCCTTTTCCTTTTGCAGCACGTTCTGCAAAGGGCTCTATCTCACATCATGGCTTGGTTGCAGCATAAAAAGAATCCCAGCAGCAAACACTAGCTCTAATTTCGTCTCTCCCCTGCTCCAAAGGCTGCCCAACGCTGCCATCGTGTGCCTGGGTCTCAGGATGCTGCAGGCAGCAGCATTAGCTCCAGTCACCACAGAAAGAAAAGGAGACTGACCTTGTCTTACCAAGCTCCAGCTCAAGGATGGGAGAAAGGCAACATCACCTCCAGAAAAAGACCCACAACTCAGCCCTGTTACCCCACTCACTGGAGCGGGACTGGAGGTGCACACGCCTCAGCAGTGGTCCGACAGCACAGACCACCGGCAGCAAACAGGAATGCAGAGCAGGAGCACAGGACACTGCAAATCACCAAGTCCTTTTCCTATACTGCCTTTCTGTTCAACAAATGCAGTACTGGAGGTTTATTGAAAGGAAAAGGGGGGGGGGGGGGGAAATAGATCATTTTACCTTCAGAAAGCTCCGGAGATCATCTGTGCTGTAGACATCAAAGACTTCTATAGCTCCAGAGCTGGCTTTGCTTACTGTCGGAGTCAAGGGACAGCTGCGGGGGGGGGGGGGAAGGTGAAGCATCATATGAGGGCAAAAAAGGAAATCCAGGTGAATTATTGTTTCTGTATTTCCTTCTCTTGCCTCTGCATCCTAGCTCCAGGCAGCCCACTAAAGTCCTCGCTGGCTATGTGGATATATCTTCCTATGGAGAATAGGAGGGCTCAGAAATTAACACAGGAAATAGGCTACAGCACTTTTGTGCACAGTTGGACAGCTGAAATACCAAATGGTTAAACCAAAAAGTACCCAGGGAGGTTCCTCACCAGTCTGGAATCCCGCAGCCCCCCTGCAGAGCCCAAAGCAAAGCAGCAGCAAGCCAATTTCAGCTCTGAAGCTCAGTCCCAGAAAGCCCTCTAAAGAAGCTGTCAAGCAATGCAGGCTAGAAACCTCTTTGGGAGTCAGCAGGAAAAAAAGAAGAGAAAAATCAAGTGCTGAAGGAGAGAACAATCAAGCCCATACCTGTTCCTCTGGCTTGTCACCACTCTGTCCACCCCCAAGAAGTATGCAGAGCGCAGCACTGCCCCCAGGTTCATGGGATCCTGGATCTGCTCCAACGCCAGCCAAATCAGCTGTTTGTTCTGACTTTCTTCAACGCTCAAGTCAGGCTTTTCAGCTTCCTCCAAACTCTTGAAAGAGAGAGGAGTGGCCTCTAAACAAACTCCCTGGTGGACACGACCTCTGCAAAGAGTGTCCAGCTCTCTCCTTGTGACATGGTGTACAGGGACTCCCCGGGCGGTGGCCTGAAGGACAAGCTCACTCATAACGAGCCGTCGAGAGCCACTGCTCTGCTTGAGGAACAACCTGAACAGGCCCCTTCTCGACTGAGATAGGGCCAGGGAACACGGTGCGATCCCAAATAAGATCTCTGAGCCTCTAGTCCTCTCGATGAACAAAGGCTTTCGGTTCAGTCTCTTCCTCTCCTTGGAGAGGTCCTGAGAGACCCACAGCTCCCTGTCGGGCATGGTCTGTCTGGGCTTCTGCCACGGCCGTGGCCGGCTCTGCGGGACCAGGCGCCCACAGGAGGGACCGGGGGCAGCCACCATCGAGGAACCTTCCTGGAGAAGCCGACTGCTGCCACCTCCACCTCGGGGCGGCCCCTCCTCACCCCTACATGAAGCTGGTGGAGCGAGGGGTGGCTGCTCCTGACTGGAGCAGCGTCTCACCCACCACCCCCACCGGCTGGCGGGTACCAGCCCCACGGCCCTGCAGACCACGGCCCTGAATGCCTGCTCCATGGTGGCCCCAGTGCGTTTCCACGCCGGGGGAGGCCAGCACAGGCACTTCAGGCCACAGCGGAGCGGACAGAAGCCACCCCCACACCACTCGCTGGCCCTACAGGGGGAAAAACAACGAGCTCGGTTCCAGGGCTGTGAAACCCTGGCACAGACACACGTGTGGCGCTCGCTGAGAGCCTCCCAGGCACGGACACGCGTAGGTCGCTTGCTGTGTGGGGTTCCTTGTTACAAGCACGTGTGGAGCGCTCTCTGGGCGAGTTCCTCGTTATAGACGCCTATGGCTCTCCCCACGCATGGTACCGGCCACGCCGCTCCGGTCGCCGCTTCCGGGTGGGCACCAGCGAGAGGAGGGAGCGGCCCGGCCCGCAGCGCCCCAAGGCGGCTGGAGGCCGCGCAGCCGCAGGGTTTCCCCCAGCAGCAGCGCCCCCTGGCGGGCGGAGGCGGCGCAGCTGAGGGGAGCATCCCTGCTTCCCGCAGCGCCCCCTGACGACTGGAGGCCGCGAAGCTGCAGTGCCCCCCACTTCCTCCCCCGACCTCCGCCCGCACTGCCCCCTGGGATCATCGAGTCCAACCGTTCCCATCAATCACTAACCCATGTCCCTCAGCACCTCATCCACCCGTCCCTTAAACCCCTCCAGGGAAGGTGACTCAACCCCCTCCCTGGGCAGCCTCTGCCACTGCCCAATGACCCTTTCTGTGAAAAACTTTTTCCCAATGTCCAGCCTGACCCTCCCCTGGTGGAGCTTGAGACCATTCCACAATTTCTCCTCAATCCTATTCCCAAAGGCTGTAAAGCCCCACGATTTCTCTTTGATGCCGTTCTCACAGGCTGTAAAAAACCCACAATTTCTCTTCACCCCATTCCCAAGGGATTTAAAGCCCCATGACTTCTCCTCAACCCTATTCCCAAAGGCTGCAAAGCCTGATTTCTCCTAAATACCATTCCCAAAGGCTGTAAAGCTCACCTATTTCTCCTCACCCCATTCCCAAATACTGTAAAGCCTCATGATTTCTCCTTGATCCCATTCCCAAAGGTTGTAAAAGCCCACAATTTCTCCTCCACCCCACTCCCAAAGGCTGTAAAGCCCCACGATTTCTGCTCGACCACATTCCCAAAGGCTGTAAAAAAAAAAAAAAAATCCCCGGACAATGAAACCCCCACAAACAGCATCCGACCAGCTGGGAATGCACGTTCCAAGGGCAACAACCCATCCCGTTTACCGCCCATGCATGGGAATCACAATATGCTTCTCTAAACACCAGCAGAAACAGCTCAGATGCTGCCATGGGGCCCAACATGCTCCAAAACAGTAACTTTACATCAAAATACTGCTTATGACATTACAGGCTATTTTACACCCATCTTTTAACCTCATAAACTGCGGGGCAGGGAGCAGGCAAATAGGGAACTGGGTCAGTCACAGAAACAGGTTCAGGACTAACGCCCGCAGGCAGCTTTAGGGCTTCCTGGGGTTTCTCCCTCACGCAAACACACCTGTGGGAGCTATGGGGACAAACCACAGCATTATTTTAACAGGATTTTGCAGACAGAAGCAAAACTGTTCCAGTCTTTTGCTGTACTGTGAGGTTGAAGTTCAGGCAAGTTATGGCAGGCCTCAAAATTAGCATGAAATTGCTTTTATGCATTCGGAGATCTTGAGTAAAAAAAAAAAAATCCTGAGTTTCCTGTTGCTTATCAGAGCCAGCTGTACTCACAGCTCCTCCCAAAATATAGGAGCCAAGACTCATCACCCAAGATCACAACCTGCCAGGTAACACATTTGCTGGAGTTGCAGCAGTTTTAACATAACCGGTGATTTATGCTATATATGAAAAAAAAAACCAACCACAAGTTGGAAAAAACCCCATGGTTTTAATTCTATAAATGCTCTCTACCTATTTAAAAGGTATCAAAAATATCCATTTGAATCCAGCAATGGCAGCCAAGTCAGCTGTTCGTTACTTACTTGCAAATACCTTGTATTTCATAGACAGCAAAGCTGAGCTCAGGAATGTGCCTGTGCGCTTGGGCAAGCTGAAAGGGGATTGGGGAAAAAATGCCTTCAGTTAACAACAATGATAATCTGTCTTGCTTCAAGGTAAGCACGAGAGACTGAAACAGTTCAATATCCAAGCTGGAAAAACAACAGCAGCTCATCCCTTGCATAGTTTAGTCAGACTCAGCAGCGCCCAGCAGCCTACCTGGGGATTTCAGTGAACCCTGTGGATCGCAGCTTCGTTTGAACAAGGATGCACGAGTCCAACTTCCACAGGTCACCCGTGACACAAGTGGATGAAATTCTGCTCTAGAAAGCAATTACATTTTTCCTCCTGAAGAACCAAACCCACACATTTCCGTTTGAGCTCTTCACAAAAGAAAGAGTAGCTGCAGACAGTAAATGGATGTTATGTTTTAACACAAAAACTATTATATAAACAACAGAAGACCAACAGTATGCCTCTCTTTTTATTCTTTATTTTACAGTTCACAATTAGAAACCTACAGATGAATTCCACAGTTTACCCTGACGTTTGGGTTTTTTAAACGCCTCAGAGTAGTGCTGCCAATCCCATCTCAGCCCAGGGAGATGGCTCAAGGTGCCATCAGGTTACATGAGGCAGAAGGGCCAAGCCACCCGTGCCAAACCCCTCCACAGGCCGCACTTCACACGTGAGGTTCACAGGCAGCAGGAATCATCCCCGAAAACCACGTTTGAAATGGAAAAATATATGGTATATCATTTCAAGGTTATTTTACACACTTTCAATTGTTACAAATGTTCTTCAAGGGGGAAAAAAAGCAAACTTCCAGGGCTGCAGGTCAGCCAGGTTGTATTTGGAAGGAGCAACGGCCAAGACTTGCCCTTTTTCAAGGCCCTGCATTTTAAGCAATTCTCTCTAAAGCCTCCTTTTGCAAAGCAGAAAGATAAGTTAGGTCTCTTCTCAGCCGTGAATTTCAACATCTGCTTCAATTTGGACACACCCACACCCACCAGTTTGGGGGTTTCACCTGTGCTGTCCACATCCCTGCTCATGTTTTGTTTCTGCTCAGAACTTCCTGATTTTTCAACATTTTTTTTTTGGCCTCCAACTCCTAGTTCAACCATCATGCCTTAAAATGACGGTGCACAGCACATCTGCTGAATTTCAACAAGCTCCTGCAAAAGAAACTTTACAGAAAACGCCAGGAATTTTCATACTGAGTCGAGCCGAACATGACAAGGGCATCATAAAAAAAAAAAAATATCACAGTAGCGCTTGAACCTTCCTTAGCCAAGTGCCAATGAATTAAGGACAACAGTGGTATGGAGGCTGAAGAGCTCTTAGAGCTAGGGCAAGCTCTTTGCTGCGGTGAGGATCACTGGCTGCGTGCAGACCTGGACTGGCCACTCTTCAAGTGACATGATCTAACGCAATTCCATGGGTGAAACCCAGCTCTGTGCAAAGAACCCACACAAGACTGCTGCCTCAGCAAAGTGGAGAAGGGCAGTGCTCTACAGCGGTGCGAGACTTCACCACAGGGCATGAATTTCACTCATAGTAAATTAAAAGGCTAAACCCAGAGACAAGGTTACGTGTACTTGCCCACAGAAACCGGTGACAGACAGGAATGGACAGAACACACCATGAGCGTGTATTTATAAAGAGGAAAAAAAGGGGCAAATTGCCTTTGTGTTGCCATTATGAAGGCGTGTTTTACCAGTTTTCTCCTTGTATCCTTCTACAGTTGCTCACCTTTGGCACAAGGAATTCTATGTATCACAAGATTTAATTAATAATAATACTTCATATCAACCACTCAGCACTTACACAGCGCTTCTCATACTCAAAGTGCTTTACAAAAGTTTGTGAGTCCTCACAACACCCCTGTGAGGTAGGTAAGTATTATTATCCCCATTTTACAGATGGGGAAACTGAGGCAGAGAGGTAAAGTGACTTGCCCAAGGCTTTACAGGGAGTTGAAACTCGTGACGTAGTGGCCCAATTCTGGTCTCCCTTATGGTGTTGTAACACACATGAACTCCCACAGAGCTCTACTGGTGTAAGCAAAACAATCCAACCCAAGTTCCTCTTGCTCCCGGTCCTCCGCTCCGACCAACTGACCACACCTGCTCCCCCTAAACCAACAGTTCACCTTCCAAAACCCTACAGAAAAGTCCAGAGCGCAGCAGGAGCCAGTCTGCAACAGTAAGGCAAACACGTACATTAACGGCTCCATAGGCCTGCAGCACATCGGACTACACACAGACCTGTTTCTGCCACACTGCAAGAGTCTTCAGATAACTCAAGTGGGCTCCAGCTCTGCACACAGCAGCTTTGAGGCCAATTCTCTTCTCCCTCAAGTTATGATAAATCCAGAGCAAAACAATGTGGCTGCACTAGCGCAGAACTAGTACGAGATCTGAACCAGACCTTTTACCTGCTGCTTTGCAGGCAAATGCCCCTTACTATCACCTTTTCATTCTGGACCGCTTCAGCATGGTTCATCTCACTCTCTTTCTCTCTCTCTCTCTCCGAGTTTGTATCTCTGCATATAAACAAACTTCCAACATTTCCAGCTCATCAGCACCAGCATTTAAACAGCACCATACATCTTTCTATGACCGATCAATATTTCCAGAAAAGTGTCGATGCATGCAAACATCACATACAAAAACATCTAGAGTGCTGGGAGATGATACCAACGATAGGGGTGATCACAAGACAGCAAACATTTAGTTTTTATTAAAAATACCAAACAACTCGCTCTTACTGTAACTATGCCACTTAGATGATCATTCTAACCTGCAAAACCACAGGTGCTTTTCTTCCAACTATTTGCCTACCTACCTAGAAAGAAAGAGAAATAGCAAGCACACACATTTATACTTCCTCAGACTTGGCAGGCATGATTCATGTGAACGGAAAAGGAGGAAAGGAGGGTTTGGGGGTGTGAGGGACATTGTACACTGTGTCTAGGGCAGTGGAGTGTGAAAGAAGTAGAAAATATCACATGCAGCATTACCATCAGTAATCAATCTGACGAAATGAAGCCCCAAAATTAAATGGATTCATGTATGACATCCACTGAAAATCTCCAACCCTAAGCACACTGAAGCAGGCAAACAACTTGCACCACTTCACCTATGTCCAGACACAGCATCAGCAAATAAGATCAAACAAACCTTGGGGAAAAAAAAAACAAAACAAAACAAAAAAACCAAAAAGGAAGAATATACCAGAATGGGGACAACAATCTTCCACAAACCACTTCCCTGCATTATTTTCAAATACATTTTACTCTTAAGCAGTTTCAGAAAGGAGTGGGGGAGAAAGAGACCCACTACTATTTTCTTTAAACTGACTCAGCACCAGCACCAGCTCAGAGAGAGGGAGAGAAAAATAATTCTGCAAACGTGATCCTTGGTACTCGATTAAAACGTTGCTAGCCAGCCGACGACACCCTAAATTGCAAGAGGGTTCGGAGTGGAGTGGATAGACGGTGCTGTTCACGGTCCTCTTCATTTGCTATGATATCTGCTCTGTGGGCCTCATCTGTATATCTGCAATCTAGAAGAGACCAACAAAGATTTTTTACTGGAGCCATTTCAAATCCTGCACTGGGCGCTTACATGCTGCACATGAAGAAAGTTGCTGTGAGTAGAAATGACCTGGTTGACCAAGACGTTAGAAAGAAATAAAGGTGAATGTGACTGCGCTGCTTTTAGTGGAAGGGATAAAAGCACAAACATGCACAGCAAAGACCTCAAGATCACAGTGATTATAAACTCTCATGGTTGAAGTCTTTAGTTTGGTCCTGCTCACAGAGGGGCAAACAGAAGCACTGCTTGATCAGCCATAGGCAGTTTTTATCCTCCAGACAAGACCAGTTATCACTACTGATCCAACATCAAGACAGCCACGTCTTGCTCCAAAGCACCAGAGTTCACACAAGGGGCCCCTAAACCTCTCATGATCAAATCTGACTTTTGCAACAGGGATTTTTACATTGCATATGCTAAACTTTGACACTGTTCCTGCCTCCTCCTGGCTCCAGCTGAAAGCTGGTCGCTTATTTCATGGGTTGCAGGAGGCAAGTCCCTCTGGCAGCACAAGGATCTCACACCAACCTTCGGGAGGTGCACAGCACATGGCAGGATCAGGCCCAACACATTATTTGAGGACTGGAAGAAGCTGACCCGGCTGCAAAGGTTGTCAGCAAATCTCAGATGGCACCACTCAAAAAAAGGGCACAACACGCCTACATCCCTCCCATTCCCCCTGCCTTGTGCAGCCCTTCTCTGGGGTCAGAGCAGCCTTCGGAGCGCAATCCAATAGCTGCCATAAGGGAACTGTAAACAAACGTGACCACTGCTAATCCCTAGTCCGGGCTCTGCTAAGCACAGAGCTGATACGGCGACCACGATGCTGATTAGCAAATGCCAGGGCAGCAGTTCCCCTCTCTGCCTTCAGCCACCCACTACAGAGCCCTTCAACCCAGCCAGTACCTACCTGTACATGAGGTGGGGCACTGAGGACATATATGACAGCATTAGCCATGTCTTCAGCTTTGAGACACTGGAAAGATAAAAAAATAAGGGATTCCTCAGTCAAAGGGCACCTCAGAAAGTTAACCACAAGATCACTCCTTTCCTAAGCATTAATAATGAGTTTTGACAGTGTCACTGGGACATGTCAAAAAGACGCAAGCAAGCAGGAAAAAAAAAATCCATTAAAAATGTAACAAAAGGACATGTCTGGTGTTGATAGCTCTCCACTTGCTGTGAATAATCTTACTTCTGGCACAGTACTTCTGCCACATCGGGTACTGCCATCCTTATCAAAAATTCCCAGAGGAGCACAAGAAATCTTGTGCCAGCCACCTGCAAGAAAACATGTTCTTGCATTTCTTTTTGTGCGAGCATGTTTGCTTATTTTTCTTCAATAAAGAAGTCATGGCCTGCAAAATGCCAAAGCTGACTGTCACGTATTTACAGGAATATCAAAATAAAAGGAAAAATATAGGGAGTCAGAAGCTGAATCTGAACAAAAATCCACTTAGTGTGCAAATATCAGTGCAAAATCTGAGGTCTGAGTGGTGAGAATCTGAGGATGCTGATTACGTCCTGCAAGGCACTAGGCACTGTGCAGAACTATTTCCTCCTGCTATTAGCCAGGAGAGAGACTGTTAAACTGTAACCAGAGCCACTTCCCTCTGTTTCCACTTCTCCATGTCCTACCCGAATGCTCTCATAGGTCGCAGCAGCTCTCTCAGGGTCATTATCATGAAGTTTAAAAGCAAATCCTGTTTCCACCAGTCCTGGTGATATACACTGGAAAAAAGCAGAGCACATCCTAATAGGATTTGTAATTCCCCTTCAGCAAAAGAATATAAAAAAAAGAAAGGAGAGAAAACTTTTAGCACTGAAAAAGCCAAAAATCCCAGTTCCTTTTCTATTGTTTTCCTTCCTTTTTCCTAGAGGAATAGTTCAAGAGAGAAGACTTAGCCTTCATGACTGTTGTGCCAGGTACCTCTGGGGCCCTGCTGACAGGTATTTCCCTCTTTATGCCCCAAAGGGACGGAGAAGCAGAGAAAATGATGGGAAAGCTTGCAATACAAATTAACTTCTGGACACATCGCTCCTGAGCTGCAAGCTCTGCATGAGAGTGAATAGCCACGCTGATTGCCTCCCTCTAGCTGTCATGAGCCCCCTTTGCTCCCAGACAAGCAACTTTGTGCACCCAAGAAGTTTATTCCCTGACACAGCCCCTTGCTGCCAGGCCTTCTGCCCCCCAGCCTTTCTCTGCCTGGGGAAGAGAGGCGGCCACAGGACTTGAACATTCCCAGTGTGCTGAGCACTATTTTTGCACTTCCTTGCCTGTTTTCCAAAGGGCAAACCTCTGCCCCATAATTCCTGCCAGCTTTCTACCACGCACAAAAGCAGGAGAGAGGAAGAGAGCACACAGTACTCACTGTAGCTCGTATATGAGTCTTTGCTTCTCGGAGTTCTTGCCTCAGCCCCTCCGTGAGGGCTGTAACTGCGTACTTGGTGGCACTGTAAAAATGCACCACCGACTGTGGCACAACACTGTGGCCATTCATACTGAGGAGAAAGCAGAGAGGAAAATGCCAAGAGGTGAGAGACAAGCAGCATCCTAAGGAGAAACCAACAGGATATTCTAATCGCTGTAAATGAACATGGATTGAGGCTGACATAGTGGCTACATGAGGAATTCTCCTCTCCTGTGGGGAATGCAGACCAGCAGAGCCTCCACTGGCCACAGCTTTTTCTGGACCTGGTCAGAGAGTTTCAACATTCAACCTTGCACCATCACAAGTGGTTGGCATTACCCTTTTCTCCCTGCTTTGGTCTTTTGGGCACTTAGACCACCAGAGATTAAAAAAAAGAGATTTGAAAATCAACCATCACAATCCTTAGAAAATCTGTTCAGGGCGCTGTCAGCCCACTCCAAGATTAAAGCCCCACTGCTTAAATCTTCTCTGCGAAGTGGGGAGGAGGAATGGCTGGCCCCACACTCCCCCACTGCATACCTGTTAATGTTAATAATGTGACCATCATCGATGTTTCTCTCCTTCATGGACTGGTAGGCCTCTCGGGTGCAGATGCTTACAGCCATCACATTGACCTGAGGGAGAGAAAAAAAGAAAAATCTAAGACTACCAGCCCTGCCTGGCACTCTCCAACTTGCTCCCTGGGGCTGTGGATGCAGGTTCCAGTCCCTGATCCACAGTGATTCCCATAACTGCCAAGGGAAGGAAATGCACACACGCACACTGCACAGCCCACATCATGCTGTGACCACGCTGGGGCTGCAGTACCAAGGGATTTGGGCAGAGAAGGCACAGATATACGATTCTGTGAGGCAGCCTTGGCCTCTGCCAGAAATAAATGAGCTTAATTTGTTGTTTTACAAACAAAAGCAAGCTAGAGTGCAAGATAAGGGAGAACAAACCTGCTTCCCCACAGTCAGCACACTGTCTAGGAGACAAAGTTGTTTATTTTCTACAGCACGGAGCACACTGGAGTTTGGGCAGCTGATAGGACACTAAAACAGGTAATTAGGTCAGCTAGTTAACGAGGAAATCCCCAGATACCGCCTGTCAGAGAGCCAGAAGCTCAGAGGCACTGCAAACCGCACGGCCAGCAAAGAGCTTCCCGTGCACAACCAAAGCCAAAGATCACATCGTGCCACGGGGAGGGCCAAAGTAGGCAAGTAACCCTGCAGATACAAAAGCCACTGATCCGTCACACTCTCTGCTGACATTTTCCTCAGCCCTAACTGGGTAAGCCAAGGAAGAAAGGACACAGCAGTTTATCTAGTCCTTTAGCACAAGATCTAGAGCTTTCCACGCTCCTGCTCTTTGGACCAGCACTTCCCAGCACACTGTAGCTTGGTTAAACTCAGTAGAATCATAGAATCATAAAACAACCAGGTTGGAAGAGACCCACCGGATCATCAAGTCCAACTGTTCCTATCAAACCACTCCCTGGTCAAAGCCAACGGGATCAGCGCAGTGCCCAGGACACGGCTGGGGGGGTTTCTTCCCTCCTCGTGTCAGTTTGTTCTTCCAGGAGCTCTGCTCTTGGCTGGGAAGCAGCGCACAGTGCTGGGACAGAGCCAGGAGAAGGTTTTTATTGAGGGGCTTTGCAAAGCACGTCCCGTGGCCCCTCAGCTCACGGATTCCCAGCCAGAGCATTTACTGTCCCCTAGTGCTGCCCTGCAGGGACCAGCACGGGATAGAATCCAGGAATAGGTTGGGTTCGAAAGGACCTTAAAGATGATCCAGTCCCAGTAGTATGACCTGCAATGTGCCACCACCAATGCACAGATGCCTTGAGCATTTAGTGACCATAAAACAGAGTCAAAGTCTCTAGGAAGATGGAGATACAGAAATCCCCCCAGCTAGATACAAAGCACCCAGAGGTGTGTGCAAGAATGAGTAAGCCGCCTCAGCTAATTGCTCTGGTTTATAGTGGTTTAGGTTTGGAAAAGTGGCTGAAAGGTAGGAAGCATTTGGGGAAGCCCTCTAGAAAGGATGTAAGCATTTTAAGACAGGACATACTGGCAGGTCCTATCTAATATTATGACACTTTGCTAACTAAATAGGCAGGTCAAACAGGTCCAAAACCACCACTGTGAACTAAATTTCTGATGAATCAGAAGTTGGGTACAACTATAAATGGGAGGAGCAGCAGGAACAAGGTCATGTGGAGGAAAGGATATGCAAGAGGGGTGGCTATCATCATTGTGAAACTTATAAACAAGAATGGAGCAAGCTAACTAGGACTTGCTAGCCCAAAAGAATTCGCAAGAGAAGAACATTACTTTGGAGACCAGAAAGTAAGAGGCCAAAAGGGTTGGATTTGAGAGATGTAGTTACTGAGCAGCAGATAGAACAAGTGGGGTCAGCTGAAGGATCTTCTGGTCACTGCTTCTCTCTCAGTCATTACTTTCCATTCATTACTAGAGGCCACGCTTGAGTTTCTGCCTTGGAGATTGATAAATAGAACACTTCTCTGATCTTGGAGTACCAAAGCAACACAACAAGTAGACTCATCATCCTCACTGAAGTGCACACAGTCACTGCAGACAGAGATAAATTCCCTGGCACCAGGTTGAAGATTTACCTTGGCTGGGCAAGGAAGAAAGTAAGCAGACATGTCTGCATCAGCAGCACCTCAGCTCTGGGTTGAAGCCCAG
This sequence comes from Piaya cayana, assembly GCA_013389865.1. Classification (NCBI taxonomy): domain Eukaryota; kingdom Metazoa; phylum Chordata; class Aves; order Cuculiformes; family Coccyzidae; genus Piaya; species Piaya cayana. Next base: position 277,557 of record WAAB01000847.1, read on the forward strand.
AGCAGGCAGCACATCTGAAGTATTGGATTTCACAGTAAAGTGGTCAGAAAAAGCAGGAGTAACCTGCTTCAGTCTGATATTCTAACCAAGTGAGGAGCCAATCCTTTCCGATATGGATCTAGGCAACTATTAGTATAAAAAGCCGTCATGACAAGCAAAATTCCTGCTTTCCTCCCTGTCCCAAGATGTCCTGCACCCACCAGGCACCACGTCTTCAGTGCAGTATTGCTCCTGGATTCCACTCCGTTGCTGTAGACCACTAGAGGGTAACATCAGCCTGCAGCCTGAGACCCAGCTCCAACTCTACGATTCACAGCGAGCAATGCTTCGAATCACAGCCAGCAACGCTTCCTTGTGTGGGTAGAGTTACAGCATTTTGACAACTATTGGCAAAGCAAGATACTAATCAACAGCCCCATGGGAAAGTCCAGAGCCCGTACAACAAGACACCTTGGTACAACAAAACAGCTGGCTGGAAGGCAGCTGAGCTGGGATTGCCCTGCTGCCTTTTTTCCGATAGCACCCACAGGACTTCACAGTAAAATCCCATTTCAAAACAAGGAACAGGCACTCAGGAACCTCAAAACATGCCTAGAAAATGAGCAAGTCTTAGGGCTGTATCACTTCAAGAAAGAATCGAAAGGCTGTTGTTACGAATATCCACGCAAGACATTTTTCAGTCTTGTTCCTATTTTAAGAACAAAAGGTTCAAAGGTCCTTTAGCAAAGATGGCCAACACATCTGTGCTCAGGCTTTGCGCAGCCGGTCTCTGATTGCCGCGTGTGTGCGCTAATGCAACAGAAACAATGAAGGCACATTTTCTAGTAATTAATGAGTTCCAACTGCCAGGCTGGGAGAACATAAAAGACCCTGTTCCTGGAAGCGCTGAGCATTTCACTTCCCAGAATCAGCCTTTTCTAAGGCATCAAAATTAGTATCTCAGCTCCTAAGAACATTTAAAAACATAGGTTACAGAAAACATATCTCTGCACAGATGGTATATAAAAGCAAGATCAGAGCCTCACTGGTCAATGAACAATGCCAAGAAGAATCAAACCCATTTAGCATCTAGAGGAGTGAGAGGATTTGTGCTACAGTCCTTTGTGCCTTGAACAGTGCAAATAAAAAGTTCAGCTTGAATTCCTCGCTGTAAAGGTCAGTAGGTAAAACGTCAAGGAGCTGTTCAAATCCCAGAGCCTGGAGTTTGCGTACACAGCACCCAATCCTGACTACTCCCGCGTGGATCAGAAACGGCTGGAGGACTTTGCTCCAGCCTCACGTCTAGCACAACCTCACAAACAAGTAGAGGGAAAAGGGGGGCATCTATGAACCAAAAGACGATGGGCTCCGAACCTGCCTGTGATAACACGCTCCCGCCTGCAAGCACAGCAAATTTCCTGGCTGGCAACACTGGGCTCTGCGCTGCTGTAAATCCACAGAGATGCAGTTCCTAATATAAGACTCCTGCAGCCCAGGGAGAAGCAGCTCCCACCTTGGGAATAAACACCAGACAATAAGGAACTACAGAATTTAAAAATAGGAGGAATAAGTAAATTATAACATTATTTTGACTGTTTGATGCATAGCAAGAAATTTTACAGGATTAGGGATACCAAGAGGGGAGTGTGGAAGGAGATCGAGCCTCAAAGCTCATAAAAAATGCATGGAAACAAAAATCAATTTACCAAAAAGAAAAAAAAACGCCTTTAATTTAAAGCCCTAATGCCTCCTAAATCAATAGCTCAATGCCTGTTTAGAAACTTCTCCTGTCTTGCAGCCCAGAATTACACTGAAGCTCTCCAGCAGCATCTCTCAAACCATGCTGCTCACTAACACTTTTCTCCAAAGGGATCCTTGGAAGCATCGTCCCTGCTCCTGCTTGGCTCTGCAAAGCCCAGTGGCCCGTGAAAGGTGCTTGGCAACCTTCCCCTGACCTGACCCTCTGAGAGCTTCAGAGCATGTAAGAGAAATGGACCTGGCGAGTGTTTTTGTGGGGCTGGCGTGCCACAGCAGGGAGAGCTGTCACTGCAAATCCCTCCCCAAGCCCCGCTCCCACACCGGCGCCTGCACAGCCACAGCACGCTCAGAGTGAGATTTTAAGCAGGGAGGTCACAGCCACAAAACAGAGGCAACACAGCAAAAGGAAAAACCTTGAGCTATTTCTGCTGCTTACCAACAGGCTAAAAAGCAAAGCCCAGCCTTGTCAGGCTGAGATGGGTGAAGCAATTGACTTTGGAGGGTCCCAGGGCTTCACCTTTGGATTAAAGATGCAAGTGGTTTTTAATCAGACAATTATACGCAAACCAAGAGCAAATCCAGCAGCTGCTGGGAAGCTGGCGAGAGGGAAAAATATCTGCCAGTACACAAAGCAAGCTTGGATGTCTCAGTCTGTTCCTAGTGCAACAACAGAATTTTTGCTAAGCAAAAGAGAGCACACATAGACATACAGATCTCCTCTGGGAATAAAATCAGCCTGGTTTCCTAACACTAACTTTGAAGAGTCATCACCCCAAAGCAGCTCCAAAGGGTGCACGCAGCAGCAATCACATGGATGGGGACCCCACAGGCTCCCAAACTTTGAGTCACTGTAAACACCCACACAGCAGTCTCCTACAGGACAGTCCCCACTCCAAAAATATTTCTCCCTAGAAGCAGTGGAAAGCAAGAGAAAGGGAACACTCACCTGAACAGCCAGGGAAATGGAACATGGAGAGGGGAAGGGCAAAAAGCTAAGCATCTGCCCTAGCCTGCCCACCTTACAAAGAACAAAAGGTCACAAGAACAAAGAGAAATGACTGTGAGGGACATGCAGCATCCACAGAGGCATCCACACAAGACACGATGACAGCAACCAGGACAAGCAGTTTACAAGGCACAAGCGACCCGCGGGGCCAGGCTTGTATAGAGACAATGCTGGGAAGTGACCTGCTTTTCACTGGCTCAGCCTCGGCTACACTTCACTTAATTTTCTTTAAAGACTCCATGGCAACTGGGAATGGGGAGATGCGGCTGTGCAGTGACCCAGGCTGGGCAACCCACAAAAGCCCGGCTGGGCAGACAAAGCTGAGCTGAGCTTGCTTTGGCTGCAGTCACAGCAGCCAGCAGACCAGCCAAAATCCTAACAAGAACTTAATTAGCCAGGATACAGCAGCTCTGGTCCTGGCAGCGGGAGTCTGAGGCCTAAATGTACCTCTCTGCTTTGCTTTATACAGCCCCTGAAACTGCTGCTGGATGAACAGCCACCGGCTGCCACAGAGACCAACAGATCCTGGCTGACTCTGCTGTCAGACACAGTGGCCCCAAGCCTAGAGCTTCAAGCAGTTTTTCAAACAGACTTGTCTTTTCTTTCACTAGGACATGGTCTGACAGTTGCTGCAGGTACTACAAGGCTTAACTTAAAGCCACGAGCTCGACTCTTGTGCCTATGAGGACGACGCTTTCATGCACAGAGGTACATAGTATCAGTGGGGAAAATCATCTTCATGAAAAAGCTCCCGTTTCAGCATCTCACCAAACAGAGCTGCAGGAAAACCAGTATAAAACTGATGCAGTAAAGGCACACTAACTGGCCTGGGATCCCACAGCCATGGCTGCCAGTGCTACGTGCAGAAAAGGGCCACCACCCAATGACAAAAGTCCCCAAAAAGATGCACAGCAGCATCTCAGGACACCAACACCCAGGGAGAAGTGCTGCTAGTAAACAGCACGGGCCACTTGCACAAAGTCCCAGTTTGGCACATGAAACTGTCCCATTCACATCCAGCTCTAGCCAGATTATGGGCAGAAAATTAAGCCATAAAGACAAAAAGCATTACAGCTCTTTAAGCCAAAAAGAATCTGCCCATTTTACAACCCACTGCTTCAACTAACAGGATTAGCTACAAAGGCCAGTGCTTGGCATTCAATTTCCTATCTTATTGAATGAAAAAAAAAGAGCGAGGCTCATCACCCTTCAAGAAAGTCATTGAGCCAAAGGAAAAAAGCTACTGAAGGTATTGAGTGTTTTCATACTCCACAGTGAAGGCATGTGGCTCAGCAGCGTATGAGGTTTTTCCACTTCCAAATCAGCACACTTGAGCCATGCAAGAGCCAAATGTGAAGTAGGTTCTCAGCTCCGCACACACAAAGTAAGGAGATGGGGACAATGGTGCTGGTGGCCAGAAGAAATAAAAATCAAGCAGTTCCCGCTCTCCCAGCAGCGCTACTCACATCTATCATCGTCCGCCAGCCCTCTGTCTTCCCCGAGAGCAAGGGTTCCGGGCGAGCCAGCCCGGCATTGTTGATGCACACGTCAACTCCTTGATGAAGGGTCTTGATGGCGGAGAACATTGACAGGATCTCCTCTTCATTGGAGAGGTCACACTTGTACGGGATGAGGGTCCCTGGATAGCCGGCACTCTGGCATTCAGCTGCCAATTTCTAGGGAGGAGAAAAGAAGAAGAAAACAGCCATCAGCCTCCTCTCCTTATGGAGCAGCTTATCCAGCCAGTAAAACACACCACAGGGCTAACAAAACACAGCAGCTTCCCGGCGAGCCCGTCTCAAGAGCAGGTGCTGGGGAAGAATTATTGTAAATGCTAATTAAGAAAAAAGGAATATCGATATACATGAGAGTGCGAGCGCTTCAGCCTTTAAGTTATTAAACCTGACGAGACACTCTGTGTTCGTCCATCACCCCAGGCAACAGAGATCAAGGTGAGCAGGTGCTGGCAAAATACAAATAAATACTGCGGTGGCACCAGGCTGCAAATCTGCCACACTGCGCGGATAAAGGACACGCAATCGCCTGCCTGGCAATTCCTAATTAGGCATTACCAACAATTGTTCCAAACATCCAGATCTTTTATCAAACTAGATGATATAAAACAAACGAAAGGCTAAGAGCCGCTGCTGGCCGCCTGTGTTAATGATGCGGCAGCCACCGCACCAGATCCTCCAGAGGATGCCCTTTACCCCCTGATGCTAATGAGAAGCAGCATCTCATCTCTGATGTGTCATATTAGCGACAGTGACAGCTTCCAGCGCGAGGAGAGAGCCACGTGATGTCTGGTTTCTGTGGAGAGATGGACTCTGGCTACAAATGTCCACCAAATCACTCCAACGCCATGGCCCACGGCAGTTTCCCCGGCGTGACATTTCAGTGGGTGCAATAAAGCTCTCCTCCTGCCAGAGGCGGCTTTCCCACTTCTCCCAGCTCCTCCCTGCATACCAAGGACTGCAATTCACAGCCAGTTATGAAAGGAGTGAGGCCCAGCACAGAAATCCCCTGGCTGGAAGCAGACAACACAGGACAGTTAATGCATATGAAGGTAGCTGCTGAACTGCCTGACTCCAGCCAAGCTTGGAGCAGAGCACCTGCCCAGGAGCTCACCAAGCCTCGGCCAGGAATGAGGACACAGGGAAGATCAGCCACAGAACCTCAGAACACCACTAGGAAGCTCGCACTGGAGGGATATTGAATTTTAATGCTTGCTATGACGTGCAGCATCGCCCCCCAGACTGGCCCAGTCCTTCCTGGCCCTCCAGGAGGGTGCATGGAGAAATTCCCACATCTTGGAGAAGACAGATGACCGAGACCAGCCCCACCATCTGTACTGACATGAGGAGGAGCTCAGAGAGCCACGCTGGCCGCAGATATGGCTCGCTCTAATCAAGGTGGCGATAAACCAGAGCATCCATCCTTGCAGGGCAGCTAACAAGCCCCCAGGGTCCCTCATCTCTTTTATTTAGCAGAGCTGCTCTTTTGGCAGAGCCTTGCCCTGCAAAACACCCATTGCTCTCACAGCACCATGTGAGAAGGGGACAGACATGCTGAGTTCAGCCCAAAGATCGATACATCCCAACAGCATCGTGCTCTCTGGAGAGCTCTGCTTGGGCTGAGCTAGACAATATTTCTGCCTGATGGAGAAAAAAGGGCCCCTGGGACTGAATCGTACCTCTCTGTCCCCTCCCGGGGCTGGTTTCATTCTGCTATACATGCGATCCTGTTGATTACGTGCTGGTAATGGTAGAAAAATATATACTTTTAGAAGATCAGAGTACACACTTGAGAAAACAGTTAGGGGAAAGAGTCTGCAAGAAGAGCGTTTTGAAAATTAAAAGCAGTATGAAGGGCTGCTGGAAGGTGCCAAACCACTCCAGGGACAGGGATTTGCTCTTGCAAAGATACGGAAGGGGAAAATGGCCAAGGGGTCCTCAGCCACATTCTTCATAATCTGTCACCAAGGTGACAGCTTCAGAGCTCTCTCTTACCCCCGCCCAAACTCCAGCACTCCACTGATCCATCCCATTCCATGTTTGCTTGACATGTACATGTCTGGCACTTTTTCTTCCAAGTTCACCGGGTCACGGCCAGGAGTACGGTCTTAATTTGCTTTTGGAAGAGAGCTGGTGTCCTGGCACCTCCTGCAGTCCCCAGGCTGCACTGAAAGCTGAGTTGAATTATCTTTCCAGCGGTATCTCCGATTGTCACTGCCGGTGTCAGTGCTCATCACAGGTAGAGCGGGTGCTGCCTTTCAAAGTCAACATTCTTGCATGTAGAAGGAAAAGTAGGGCACCCATCGCATCCCGAGGCTGAGCACTGTCGTGCATCCCAGCGCTGTGGGAAAGAAAGCTCACAGCTCAGGGCAGGAACCAGTCCAGCCAAATTCAGCCCTGCCGAACTCAAATCAAGCAATGACAGTAATTTTAAAAGATGAAAAATACAAGCATGAGGGATTGGGGTGAATCTCTTGAAAGAGGATTCATGCCAAGAAAGCTGGCTGGAAGAAGGGCCCATTGGCACAGATGGGAAAGGACAGACAAGCTCATCTGCAGCCCAGAGGGAAATGCCGTGTTTAATATCTCCGCTTCCATGTTCAGCTGTCATTTTTCACTATCCGGTGACACCTTTCACCGCTCAGTACAGCTCCTCGATGGAGGCAGACAGGGTTTGAACACCACAGGCTGCAGCACAGCAACCCAGATGAAGGAGAGGATAAAACAAGGGGTGCTCTGCCCAGCTGTGGTAGAGCTGTCCATCCTGCTTTCCCAGTTATCTCATTAGCTTATGTCTTCGATACATCACGAGTAAGCTCCTTCTCACTCCGAGAAAGGTTTCTCTGCCACAACGGACCAAAGAAATCAGATATCTCTCAAGATCCTGTCTGGTGTCTCGCCATTTCAATCGGGACTCAACATGCATCCTTTCATCTCTCAGACTACGCTTGTGTTAACAAATTCTCTTTGAAAATGAAGTGTCAAACACCACTGACATCCAGGCAGAGCTGAACGTGCTTCAACCATCTATAGATAAAGAGTCATCACAGGCTCTTCAAAGAAATATTAACCACAGACGAGTTTGCAAGACAAGGCTTGCATAAAGCAACTCTCTGAATTGGGGAGCTTGCAATGTTTTTTCAGAGCACCTGTTAAGTCACTCAATTAATGCTCACTCCCCTTTAACTATACTGCACGCACACACAAAAAAAAGTGGTTTTTTTCCAGATTTCACAAGCACCTTGAGCGATCACATAACACAACACCAATACAAAACAGGGCTAGTGCACCTCCAGGAGCTGGAGACAAAGATTTGAAACAAAACCTGAGCACCTCTGTACCACATCGTTATCACTGATGCTTGGAAATGGACAGCCAGGTGCTAGTACAAACTGGGATAATGCAGCCTGAAGAATAAGTAGATACCATATGCATGAAAACATTTAATCTAGAGCCACTCGCTGCCACAGATGCAAGCCCTATCCCCTCCAATCCTGATACACTACCCAGCATGAACACAGTATGTGCCAAGTTCTGCAGCATCCATGAAAGACCAACTTTCCACAAAGGGCATCTAAATGACTCGTGTGACATAACGAGCCAATACTGCAGTATGTACTAGATACGCAGGCCGTGATGTGCCTCTTGCTTAGACACAAATTTTTCCATTGACATCACTGTGATTTATCTCAGCTTCCAGCAGTGTTGGATAAATGAATGAGCAAATGAAAAAACCACCTAACACCTACCTACGTGTACATAAGACAAAGGAGAATAGCTGATCATGAGACTCACCACATACTATTTAGCTGTCTGCTCTTGAAGGTCTAAAAGGATGTGATGCATTTATGGGATTTTTCCCCTATGTTAAGAATACATCAGTTCTCCCAAGAAGGGGTTAATGCTCTTTGTGCCTACAACACTTAGAAAGGGCACAGTGCCACACATTTAGATGCAGGCTTGGTAAAATGGTTTAACAAAACTAATTGATATAAACATTTAAAGGGACTCCTAAGGGGAGGAAAGAAAGGGGAGAGTCACGTAGAGCTTTATTTGGCAAACCATCCTATTAACTTCAGACACATTTAGTCCAGGGAGATTAAAGCCAGAAGAAACCATTAGGTAATTTTTAATCTGACCTACCATTCATCACAGGTACTTGCATCCTACTGATTTAGCTTATGCTTAAATACGTAACAGTACCAAGAAACCAACTGAAAAGAAACCAAAGTCACCCCAATTACTTATGCTATCTCAAGGAAATGAAGGAGAAAAATCCTAATGAACAGCATCACAGTTGTGAAAGAAAACCAGGAGCTTACAAATCCTTTCATTTTACCAACTGGCAAGTTTGAAGCTTCTTTTAATTAAGATTTAATACCAGTGCAACAACATAATAGAGAAAGAGATATATATAGCGAATAAAGGACTAGACTGGGGTTTATTTCCCTAGTGTGCTCTGTGACCACAGGCAAGATTCAGAGCTGCTTCCCCATCTGTAAAATGGAGATAATCACACTGAGCCTTCTTAAAGCTGCTGGGTACCTGGGGCCTTTTGCCTGGCCCCAGGTAACCAGACAGGGCCTCCACGGGAGTTGAAAAGGAGTTTGCAAACGAATAAAAGGGTAAAGTGATTCTCCTTCCCTCCCATGAGCTTTAAATCAATGGTTTTCACTGCTTGTTTGCTGATCGATGCTCCTCAGCTCAGATTCGTGTCTGTTCCAGGACAGAAGGCAGACTGGTGGATGGGAAAGCTCGGAAAGTGAGGTTTAAGCAAAAAAAAGCAAACATGCAATAATCAGTTAGGGCACCAATACCAAAACCAGTGCAGAGAGGAAGGGCCAGCACCAGTCTCAGACCATTTAGCTGAAGCACATCCAAAGTACACGCAGCCTGATCAGTGAAACTGAACCTTTTACACTGCTTCAGAAACCCACCCACCTCTCACCACAAAGGAGAAAGAAATCAAAACTCAGATAAGTCTCTGTATGTACTTTTTTTTTCACCCAGTATCATCCTAAATGTACAGAATTCACAGTGCTTACAAAGACGCACAGGTACCACACAAAAATCAGCACTCATACAATCAATCATGCAGAAAAAACAGATCTCATGTCAGAGAGAAGGGAATAAAACCCTGGGGAACCTCTTGGATCTATTTGCTGTTTATCAGCTTCCAGAAGTGAGAAGCAGAATGGGGAGAGACACTTAGAAGCAACAGTCCCAGCCAGGCAGTTGCGAGTGCAGTCACCTCACTCCTGGTCGGCTCTTTACACCCATGGAGGTGCCATGGTTGACGATACCCACCAGAGACAGCATAAAATCACATCTAGGCAGATTCCCATCAACAGCTGCCTGGAACATCTCCTGGATGCTACCCAGGCCATGAACACTGAACATCAACACGGTACCTGCTCTTCACCCAGCAAACCCATCCCACAGGCTCCTAGGGGCCAGGCAGTATCTCCTGCCCTTTTCCTGCAGTGCAGCACAAAGCAGCCACTCAGCTGGTTTCATCCCAGGCACTGAAGCCAAACTCCCTGCTAAGCAGGGGTCTGCTTGAGCACTCACGTCTTCCCAGGCTGCTCCAGACTCACACTGCTTTTTTCCAAGCCCTCTCTGCTCCCTGCACTTTTTCAGTATTTAAACATCCAAGGTTGGGCTTTTTTCCTTTAGCTCACTTAATTTTAAATTTCCAGCCAAATCACTCCATTTACCCTGAAAGCCCCCGCTACCTCAAGGCACTCAAACAATTGCTCCTTACGTCAAGGCTGAAGGCACTTGTATTTTTTAGTGCTTGCTCAGATCACGTTGCTATGGGCTGGCGTGGGGGTGGAGGAAATACGCTGCTCTTAGGATGACAGCTCATTAGAGCAATCTCTCTTGCTTATTCTGAGGTATGACTATCCTACAAGCATCACAGGTGACTGCCTGCTTTTCAATTCCAACGCGCACAAAGCAGGTTCCCACGCAGGCAGGCACATGGATGCTTTCCTTCCCCAAAGAATCCCACTGCTCTTATTAAGACTGAAGCCATTTGGAGGTGTTTAAGGGATGGGTGAACGAGGTGCTGAGGGACATGGTTTAGTGACTGATGGGAATGGTTGGACTTGATGATCCGGTGGGTCTTTTCCAACCTGGTGATTCTATGATTCTATTGCAGCCACCTACAGTTCCCCACCAGCCCCCGGCTGCTTTCGCAAACAGGGTTCAAAGACTACGTCTCGCCAAGACACCCAAGTGCCTGCACACAGCAGAGCCGGCGATCCACGCGTTGCAGGCTGGATCACTGCCCGTTCAAGCGGAGATTTCCAAGGCAACCTGCAAACACACCACTCGGAGGGCAGAGCCGAGCCTGAGCTTCAGCCTGACACCCTCAGATCACAGCGTTTGCCTTCCACATCATGTCCACTGCAGGCGAGCACCTCTCTTCTGTGCTCAGGGAGTTAAAAAAGGAAATAAATTATTTTAATTAAATAAAACAACACCTAATCTTGCAACAGTGAAAGTCTGAGATGCCCAGCAATCTCCTGAAGATCACAGAATCATAGAATCACCAGGGTGGAAAAGACCCACCAGATCATCGAGTCCAACCATTCCTATCAAACACTAAACCATGTCCTTCAGCACCTCATCCACACATCCCTTAAACACCTCCAGGGAAGGTATCAGAGGTTCCTGGAAACCATTAGCACGTTCCCACCCTGAATAACACCTATTGTACCCAAGGATATTGCCATACCTCATGGATAAGACTCCTGAGGCTGGCCAGAACTTGTTCCCAGCTTCATCACAGGCTCACCAGAGGCTTTCCCCCTTTCCCAGCCCCAGCACCCCACCTGCAAGACAAAGCAGCAGCAAATGACAACCCACAGGCGAGCTCTGAGCCCCAGGAAAACATGAGCATCACTTGGGGCCACCCGGCTCCCAGCGCCTGGCCAAGCCCTTCACCTCATTGCCACACAACTCACCTGCAAAGCACCCGCTGTGGTCACCGAGAGCGCTGTACCAGCACAGCAGGTCCCCACCGCCAGGCCAGATGGGTCTTTTCTCCTCTCAACACCCCACAGCGCAGTGCTGGCTGTTCTCCAGCACTAGGTGTTTACCCCACTCTGCCTCAGCACCATCCACATGGCACCAAGCCTCCCTGCAGCCAGGGCAGGGCAAGAGCCACGAGCCCATATATCTCAGTCACGGGCTCCCGTCCTGCACCCATGTAATCCTCAATGAATCCTCTTCTGAAAAGACAGATTAACACACGCTGGGAGAGGAGAGGGCCATCCCCTCCCAGCTCCCAGTGCTCCCCAGCACCAGAACTCAGAGGAGAAAGACCTGGGGGTGTTGGTTGACAGCAATTGAACGTGAGCCAGCAGTGGCCCAGGTGGCCAAGAAGGACAAGGGCATCTTGGCTTGTATCAGAGATGGCATGGCCAGCAGGTCCAAGGAGGTTCTTCGCCCTCTGTACTCGGCACTGGTGAGACTGCTCCTCGAATCCTGTGTTCAGTTCTGGGCCGCTCACCACAAGAAGGATGTTGAGGCTCTTGCGCGAGTCCAGAGAAGAGCAACGAAGCTGGTGAGGGGGCTGGAGAACAGGCCTTATGAGGAATGGCTGAGGGAGCTGGGGGCGTTTAGCCTGAGAAGAGGAGGCTGCGGGAAGACCTCATTGCTCTCTACAACTACCTGAAAGGAGGTTGTGGAGAGGAGGGTGCTGGCCTCTTCTTCCAAGTGACAGGGGACAGGACAAGAGGGAATGGCCTCAAGCTCCACCAGGGGAGGTTTACGCTGGACATTAGGAAAAAATTTTTCACGGAAAGGGTGATTTGGCACTGGAACAGGCTGCCCAGGGAGGGAGCTTAGTCACCTTCCCTGGAGGTGTTTAAGGGACAGGTGGACAAGGTCCTGAGGGACATGGTTTAGTGTTTGATAGGAATGGTTGGACTCGATGATCTGGTGGGTCTCTTCCAACCTGGCTAGTCTATGATTTTGAATTTTAAGACACCCCAGGGCTACATCCCACTGACAAGCATTCCCAGCTGTGGTTGGAGCAAGCGACAGCAACCGCAGGGATTACCGGTTCCATTGCAGTGGCAGGTGCCACAACTAAACATCTGTAGCGACGCCAATGCCACCGGACACTGCAGGCTCAGCGCCGCTCGCTGCTGCACTGGTGCTAATCCCCAGTTAAGCCGAGCGGAGCTGCAGCTGATCTGCACGAGCCTAAGGAGCAAACTGCAGGTCCTGCACCTCCTCTGCTCCCATTTTACCCTGCAACCTCACCCCGACCAACCGAGCTAAAACTATAGAATCATAGAATCACCCACTGGATCATTGAGTCCAACCATTCCTATCACGACATTGTCAGTCAGGAATTTACCATGAACGGTTCTCACACGGACACTGGCAGGAGTGAGGGTTAATGCTCGACTTTGGCACAGCTGGTACTTTCTGCAGAGCTTTAACTATTAACAAGCCCCAGGAAATCCACCACTGTATTTAATCCCCAACGCTGTGCCCAGACCTCACTGCCCCATAAACCCAAAATGTGGATCAGAAAAAACTCTCCATGTCCAAATGTGGCCCTGTCCAGCCCTCCCACCAGGTTTTCCGTGGGGAAACCAAGGCACGGGACAGCTACTGGATCTGCCCAGTTACACAGGGAGGTAGAAGCAGAACTCCACCACATCTCCAAAACCTCAGGGAAGGCTCAGTTAATACTTATTTTTAGGGTTCTGAGCACAAAATACCCTTGTATCACTGCTCTACTGCAAAGCCAAAGGAACAGAAGAGAAAGAGAGAAGGGAGGGGCTGCTGCAATAAGACATTTTTAAAGTACGTTTTGGGGGAAAGGATGATGAATCCAATCTGGTTTAAAAGCAATCCCTCCCCCACGCACCTCCTGAGCTTCAAGGCTGAGGAAAACCATTGAGATAGTGAAGAATCTGTTCCCACTACTCAAATCAGCAATTACAGGATCTCTCTTACATTTAATCACAAAAGCATCTGGTCAGGGACAAATGGCAATAAAAGCACCTCAGGGGCCTTGAGTAACCACCATCCCTGAGGCAAGGCCTTCGCCAAACACTAAACAAGCCCTTCCAGAGGCCAAGGAGATTCTGAAGGTCAATCATTTACATAGGGACTGTGCCTTGGGATTTTCCTGCACAAAGCTGCTCCTCCTGCCTTAAAGATATAATTCATGGGGCTACCATACAGTCCAGCAGTGTGCAGAGAGAGCGATGAGTCCAGGGGAAGAGAAGATGGGGAGCAAGAAGGTCCACGACAAGTATTTGGAGACAATAACTCATCCACCTTCAGCTCAGAGAGGACATGAGCCGCAGAGCCTGCTGCCCAGCAGACTGAAACCCAGCACCAAAAACTCCTGTTTCTCACATTCACCCATGAGCAACTTGCTTTAAGTCACAAGGTTAAGACAATATGGACACTGAGGTGAAACCTGTGTTTTTCAGAAAACCTGGCTGCAGGGTGAAGGGCAGACCCTACTGTGGACCCTGCAGAGTCATCCACAGCTCAACTCTGCAGATAAAGCACCCGCTGGGAGAGGCCAAAATTTGAACAAGCTGACCTCTAAGCCATCAATGTGATTTGCATGCAATGTAATTAAATTCCACATGCAGGTACTACAGAACAATTTAGCCATTAATTAACTGGTTCAGAGTACTGAAGGAGTCGAGAACCTCCCTGGCACCTTACAGTTCAGGTCAGCGAGCAGTGGAAGGGATCAGCCAAGCCACAGAGAGCTACTGGGGATGCTCAGCTCCCGTGAAGAAGGCTCAGCTGCTTCTTCCTCCTCCTATCACCACAGTGCTGCTCGACGAAGAGAACACTCACCTCTTCAGAGACTGGACTGCTCACATCTGCAATCAATAGCTCAGCTTATCAAAGGCTATTTCTTAAGCAAGATCTAACCTTGATAAGACAGTCCCTGGTTATAAATGTTACCTTTGATCAATAACTGTCACAAATGCATTGGAATTAATTGGTTAAACGTTGTATTTTAGACCACATTTATGGCTTCCTGCACAGCTCGCTCACTGCACCCCAACAAAGAACAAAGAAAATATTGTTTTAAGAACACGACATCCATGATTAAGTCTTTCCAACACCTTGAGGAAGGCCATTGCCCGAGGGCTCCCACCTCCCCCTGTCTCACTGCCACAGCCTGATGTCGAGCTGCTGGGAGAGAGCAGCAGATTCCCCCCCTCTCCCCATCCTGCTCTTCTCAGCTATTAGACTTCAGGAGCCAGCTGACTTCCCACTGGAAGAGTCTCCTCTAAGGGATGAATTAACCTAGGCAGGTGTTGGGGAAAAAAAAATAATTTAAATTTAAACAAAAAATTAATCACAAAATAAGTGACAGATGCCCCTGGCCACCCTGCAGCAAGGTGTCAAAGGAATGAATGAGCTGCTGGAAGATTTCCAGCAAGACTGAGCGCAGCAGCACTAGGCGCTGCCTGACTTGAAGCTGGTGGGACTGCCCCAACCAGAGCTTCTCCTGACCCATCCTCAACGGCTCCAGCCGGGCACGCAGGAGTGCAGCGTTCTGACACCAGGGCTGGAGGAAGCACTGCCAGCGCTTTTGCCATTCTCTACAATATGAAAGCAAATTAAATGAAATTAAATGTTATTATAAAAGACAGCGCAATACCAAGCATCAGCTGTAAACGCCTTGGAAACAGCGCCCTGTCTCACACTTTGTTGTGCTCCAGAAGAAACGCGCCAGAGGACCTCAGTGCCTTTACCATCCCTGACCCTACGTTTACCACAAACTCTCCCAAACCTTCCCTGCCCCAGGGGAACAACACTGCAAATTAAAACTTAAGCCTCATACTGGATAAAAGACCAGAGAAAAATTTGCCAGCAGAGGCGAAATGTTTTATTCAATGCATGGGGAAACCCTTTCCTTTTTTGTGCTGCTGCAAGAATCCAGACACTAAATACAAATTTCTGGAAAACATCAGGAAGAAGAAAGTGGAAGAGCCTGGTAATGAAGCCATCAAAAGCGATGCTCTGCCTTTTGTCTGCACGATGGAGAAGCAGCGGCTTAACCTGCTATCATGTCCCAGCTATGCTGTGAAAACGCATTAAATCACAAGACTCCTGGCAGGCTGGAGACTCAAGTGATCAGCAAGGGGGTCCCTTGTGAAGGTGATCAACAAGGAGCAGATTCCACCAAAGTTTGGTCTAACAGGCTGCTAAAAACTCTTGGCTTATTTATTGAAGCACTGACTCTCGTTCCTGACTTGGAATCTGTGTAGGCATCTGAGAAGCAGAAGATACTCTGCAAAAGCACATGCCAAAAACTCTACGAGAGCTGGTAGCACCTCTAGGTTTTTCATTTAAAACAAGCTTTCAACCCAGATTATCTCCTGGCATGCAAAACTAAAATAAAGCCACTTGATTATATTTTATTCCTCGATGTCTGACTACTAAAGTTACTGTTGGATGACTCACANTAGCTGAGTGTGTGGCTTGTCTGCAGAGCCACTACAAGGGAGAAAAAAAAAACAAAAAGAGACATTTGCAGTTTTTGTAAGCCATTAACATTTTTATTTCAAAAGTCAAAGAGCACTGGAGTTGTGACACAGGTCTAATACCAAAACCACAACTTTGCCATTCCTTTATCATCTTGCCTTGACCCCTTATCTGATTTTCCAAGAGATTAAGAAATCTTAACATAGCATTTATTGTCTGAGTTAAATTCCCCACGAGACAACATACTCCTTCAGTCATCAGTTTGCAGTAGGTTACAAAACCCTCATATAGAGCTGTTCCAGCCACCTTACCTTAAAATAGATGACTAGTGCATAACATTAATGAAAACACACGCCTTTGTGATAGGAGTTCTGTATTCCTGGTTTTAAACAGTACCGTTTCAAGCTGCCTTGATTTATTTTGGGGTTTGCTCCTCCGTACACCGTTATCCACAGAGGTTTTTAGGGAATTATTCAATACTAACGCAGCAACAAGATTTGTCCTGCAGCATCTACAGCCACAGTGCTCTGACCATTCCTTTATTTGCATCTGGCAACGTGAAGTCCTCAGCTCCTTCATCTCTTTCTCTCCTCCATCCCCAGCCAGAACACCAGTACCGCTTCCCCTCGTTCCATACTTTATGCATGAGCTGCTCTCCTTGAACTGGCTCATCCTTCATCCCCACCGAGGCTTCCCACAAGCTCCTGACTAACGACGACTTGGAAATTAGCAGTTAGAGATAACAGATGAGTGTACGTTGTAGATAGATCTGTTCTGCAGAACTGAACAAGGTAACAGCGTGCTCGCAGAGCACAGACCTTCCCGTTTCCCTCTTACTGCCTGGAGCATCCAAAGCCCCTCCAGCAGACAAGAGCCCCACCAGCAGCCCGCAGTTTGGGGTCTGGCTGCATCATTCGCTGCACCAGCCGAGCACGGGCATCCCCCACACGCAACGTCAGCTCCCGCGCCTCGGGATGGCTTCTTACAGCCATGTCCAAAGTCCCAAGTCCCAGCATGAGCTCACTAGTCTGAATATCTTCCTTTTTTTTTTTTTAAAGAGAAAAAACACAAGGTGAAGCTCCTGGAGGAAAGCTTAGTTATTGTGAATGGCTCTGCTCTAAAGGTATGGCAGGAGCTAGTAAGAAGCCTCATCTGTGCCAACACAAGCATCCCTGGGTGATGAACCCACTCCTGGAGCGATCCTGGTTCACCTCATGCTCCACCACCATCCTCTGCCCGAGCCAGCAGCACCTCAGCGATTTTCTTCCTCTTTAAGGAAACACGATTTGCAATAAATAAAACCAGGGTAGCAATGGAGCAAAACACAGTCCAGGTACCTACTGAAATAAACAGTTGCGAGCTGCAAACATAATTCAGTCCTTGGAGAGGACAGAGGAGGAGGAAGAAGTGAACAGGGACAAACATGAGCTGCAGTGTTTAACACAAGTTTTTGAAACACAGCAGGAACAAGAGACTTGGAAGACACCAAAAAGCCCACACTGCTCAGTACAGGCACAGACCATACAATCCAGGTAAATCACCTACATAAAACACAATGGCAATTGTGCATAGTCAAATAAAAAGGAAAAACCTTCAAAAGACTGCTCCTTCTTAAATCTATACTGCATTTTAGCCAGCAAAGTATCAAAAAGGAAGACTCTGGGGCTTCAAACAGAAGGAAATTCATCTGGAGCACCAAAAGAAAATACACATTTCATTAGTAAATAAACTCATAAGACTTCAAAAGAAACTAAAAAGAAGTAGTGATATTTGATATGGTTTTTCTTTCCTTTTTGGAGGGGAACGGAAAACAACAGCATCCTTTATCAAACCCTGTGAGGCTACAGCAGCCTCGTGAAGTCAGGGAATGGAAGTACTTTAAACATCATCAGCCACATGTGGGAAGCCTTTAGAGAGCTCGGCTTTCCCTGTAAACCACACAATCCAAACATTGGGAAGTCCAAAATTAGACACAAGTCCCAAAGGACAGTTAAATAAGCCACACTGGTGTATTTTCTCCTCTACGCAACCAATGTCCTTCTCATTCACAATGAAGAACAGTAAAAGTTGTTTCTTCCGAACGTTTCTTTGTTTGATCCCACTCCTCTGCAGCACCTACACTGCCAAAACCCTTGTTTTCTACGACTTTTAGGACAACTTATTCTTGATGGGAATGTTGGTCTTGTCCCTTGGATCTCCTGCAGCTCCACAGGCTCCGAATCACCCAGGTGACAACATTTCACCTGTTTCAGGAGAACTTCTTTCCTCCTTCACAGGAAACACAAAAAGCAAATAAGCTTTAGCTCATGCCAGTGCGAGGTAAAGCCAACGAAAACACCAGCTACAGGAGGGAATCCCACAAAAACTATTTCTTTCAAGCATCTTTATTTCTAAGGTACCGCTGAAAGGCGTTTTGCTTCGCTCCAGAGATGCTCATCATAGAGGTCAAGAGCACCTTTACTTTTAAGCCGCTGCTGTGAGGGTTTTGGCTTTGCTCTAGAGATACTATTGGAGTCAAAAGAACATCACGGACCAAAAGTCTGTTTTAATAGCAGCTCCTAAGAGCCATCTCCACTGCACATCCCACACTGAGCAGGATTTCGCATCCCTGGACCCAGCTGGAAGCTATTTTGCACCTCGCTGAGAAGGTCTGAACCCCAAAAACACGCCAAGAACAGAATCTGCTCCTGGGGCAACTCCAACCTCACTGTCCTTGCTCCTGCCGGGGGGCAAAACCCCCGGGGATGCGCTTGGGGGAGGGGGGTCGGGTACCGGGGGACCCGCATTGGCCCCACACAGCCCCAGAGCAGCCCTGGATAGCCCCGAGTAGCCCCGCACCATTCAAGCAGCTCCGTACAACCCAAAGTAGCACTGGGACGCCCTGCACAGCCTTACACAGCCTCGCAGACCCCGCACAACCCCGCAGAGCCTTGCACAGCCCCTCACAGCCCGCAGAGCCTTGCAAAGCCCCGCACTGCCCTTCAGAGCCTTGTAAAGCCTCGCAGAGCCCCGCACAGCCCCGCAGAGCCCCGCATTGCCCCACATCCACTTACAGAGCCCCGCAGAGCCCCTCACGGACTTGCACAGCCCCGCGAAGCCCCGCACCAGCCCCGAGCCG